>PVKA01005734.1:0-88429 GCA_004027165.1 Ctenomys sociabilis
CCCTCCTTTCCCCTCCCTCCCCTCCCCTTCCCCTCCTGTCCTGTCCCCTCTGCTCCCCTTTTCTCCCTTTTCCTCTGTCCTCCCTCCTCCCCCCATGTGCATTCCTCCCCTCCTCTGGATTCCTCAAGACAGACCCTCTGCTGCCCTCTTTGGGCTTTACTACTAGCACCTGTCCAAGGGAGGATGCACCTGACCCTGTGGACTCTTGGTAGGACCTGAGTTGCTCCGCAGCAACAGCTTGGGATGAGACAGAAGAAACGTGCTGATTTTTAAAATTCAAAAGTGGGACATGAGCTCCAGCACTCTTAGCCTAGGTGAGAGGCTCAGCATGGAGTCACTTGCCTTGTTTGTTCCAGGACCAGGCTGGGTTCAGGGAGCCCACGCCTCTGTCCATGCTGAAGGGCCCTGTGTCTGCCCTCTGCTGTGGCTGCCTCTTCAGAGCCTGAAGCCCAGTGCGGGGTGATCTCAGCTCGGGAGCATGGGCCCCACTGCCACCATGTGTCTGGATGGCTCTGGCCCTTCCCTCCCTGTAGCTTCTATATCTGAGACTGCATCTCTGAACCCCTCTCGGGGGAAGCTTCTCTCCACCTGTGTTTCCCAGAAATGAAATATAAGGCAAAGGTTAATAACTTTAAGGGTGTTTTTTACCTCTTTTGAGACAGGGTTTCACTATGCAGTTCTGGGTGGCCTTGGGCTCACCTTGTGGCCTGGAACTCAGCAATTCTCCTGCCTCAGCCACCTGACTGGAGACGTTTCAGTTTCCCTTTTTCACGTGAGATCAGTCATCAAACACTAAATAGGATATGTTTTATATGAAAAAACTCACAATGTCCAAGTGATTATAATCCAGAGATAAATAACTATTGTCATGTGATTTTTTCAGATCATTTTCTTATGCTCGGAAAACTTCCATGTAGTGTGTAGTGTCCTGTGTGTGTGTGTGTGTGTGTGTAGTAATGGTGTGTACATTTTTGAAAGCTAGGAGTATAATATATTTTAAAAATCCATATCTATTGAATAATGAGTAGTTTCTTAAATGGATTTTAGTATTTAACGGTGAAAAAACATTGAAACACATTTGTACATGTTGTTATTTATTAGTAGGAGTGTATTTTGCAGTGTTGCAGATAGAACCTGGGGCCTGGTCCGTCTGCTAGGCAAACATTCCAACATGGTGCTACCTCTCCTGTTCTAGTTTCCTATATTTCTGGAAAGAGAAATTCCAGGTAAAATGTAAAACCATTTGACATAGGATGCCAAATTCTTTTTCAAGAAATATTGTACTTTATTCTTCCAAAAGCAATATAAGTATTTTCTCACATTTCCTGAAAGTTCTATGAGTACTAGAGATTCATATTTTAAAAAAAATCTTAGGTGCTTTGGTGTATCCTTCAACTTTTGTGTCCCCAAGTTATGACACTGAAGCCCACAGCCAGAAGAGGCAGAGGATGGCTGTGGCTCACGGTCTGGGGGTGTAGTCCCTGGGGTGCTCATCCGAGGCAGACCGTCGTGCGGAAGGCCGTGGTGACACAGGGCTTAGTACCCCAAGCAGCAGCGCAGAAGGGGACCGGACCAGAGAGGAAGGCCACAGGAGGGGGCGTGGCCTGGGCCAGGGCTGCACGCACCACCCAGACGCACAGGGAGCGCGCTCCACCCCGCCTGATGACGGCCCTTACGCTTCACGTCAAGCCAACGTGCGTGCGGCTTCGCCGTGCAGTTCCCTCACTGTAAGTCAGGCTGCCATCTCTTACAGCCAGTTTATCATTTCTCCTCCGGCCTGCTCCTCTTCTGCGCTGGCGCTGTGTTCACGTTCTCGTTTCCTGTGTCCCGCTTGCCTGCACGCCCGGTCCCCCTCCCGTGCGATAGTGGAGGCAGCCTGCAGGGGCGGCGCGGTCCTCCGCAGGCCATGGCGGGGCGCGGCCAGCTGCGGCGGGCCGGGTGGAGCAGCCGTGGGGGTGGGATTGTGCCCCAGCCCAGTGCAAGGACCGACGAAGCCCGGATGCAAGGCCAAGCTGCTCCCCGCCGCCTGAGCATCCGGGCAGGAGGCTGCGCGCGGCCCCCGGAGCGTTAGGCTGCCGGTGGAGGGCCCGAGGGGCGCGGAGCGTGGAGGGCTCTTCCTTCCTTCCCCGCCGGGCTCTTCCGGCCCGAGTTTCTGCTCCATCTTTGCAGACTATTATGTATTTGTCTATTTATTAAGATATCTAGGATGTACAGAGTGGTTATAAATAATCTTAAGCAGCTAAAATGATTAATTTTTCCTTCCATTCTTGAGTTTTGAATTTTGGTTAATGAGGTCTTTCTCAGCATGCTGTTACATGTATATTAATAGATGTAGGTTTTGGCTTCTTTAGAAACGTGCTATATAGGGGCCGGGGAGCTGGCTCAGTGGAATAAGCGCTTCCCTGGCAAGCACAAAGCCCTGAGTTCAATCCCCAGTTCCACCAAAAAAGAAAAAAAAAAAAAGAGACGTGCTATATTTCTAGATAATATTTTGGCATATTCTGAAACACCAGTATTTTTCACCAAAGTTTTACAAAGGATTTAGAAATAGTTATCATTATAAAACCATTCCCATATGAATAATCCTGTATCTTTTTGAGAGTTTTCCTTCTAATTGCAAAAGTACCACCCCTTTTTAAGTATGGGCTTTTCAACAGAAGACTTAAATGTTGCAAAGTCTCCTGGTCCTTCTATACCATTTCTCTTATACAGGGAATGTCTGTTGTGTTAATGAGGCTGACTACCTTACATTTTTTCCAGGGATCACTTTACATTTTGTAGGCTCAATTGGAACAGATAAAGTTGGGGAATATGCTGTGGATATCTATTTGCTCATACTTTTCCTGAGGTCCAGTGTAACTATAAGCATTTAAGAAACACCTTCTACCCAACCACTGAGGACATGCGTTCCTCCGTGCTTTACAGGATAATTTGTATTTTTGTTGTTGAAATAAGTATTTTTAATTTTTTCACACATGATTAATACAGTGTTCATGAAAGTTGCACTTGTCTTCAGTCTACCTTGTGCCTGAGGCTTTGTGTCTGTGTGTGTGTATTTCTCTCTGTCTGTCTTTTTGTCTGTCTGATTCTCTGTCTTTCTGTGTTGCTATCTCTGTCGTCTTGCCTGACTGTGTCTCTGTTTCTCTCTCTCTCATTCTCTGTCTTTCTCCACACCCATACTTATTTTCTGATGCACATGTGACTTTTCTGATTATG
This sequence comes from Ctenomys sociabilis, assembly GCA_004027165.1. NCBI lineage: Eukaryota > Metazoa > Chordata > Mammalia > Rodentia > Ctenomyidae > Ctenomys > Ctenomys sociabilis. The sequence goes on from PVKA01005734.1 coordinate 3,217, forward strand.
AATTTTAGGTTTCAAAGTGGCAGCATTGTCCCCAGAATCTATGTATGTCCCAGTCCATTAATATTGATTTATTTTTACTCCTTTCTTTCTTAGTTTAGCCGCTAGAAAGGCAAGTGTTGTGTAACTGCTCTAATAAATAGCTTAATGGGTGCTAATGTAGTAAAGGCAAGTAAAGCACTGCCTCCATCACTGCAGTCTGTCCTGATTGTGTGGTCCCACCCGGGGCCTGCCCAGGCTGCAGCCTCCACTGGCTCCTTCTGAGTCTTCCCCAGATGGCTCAGCTGTGTCTGCTCATCCCCCTCATCCCAGCATGCACTGGTGGAGCTTGCTGTTTGTCCCTTCAGAATTGCCTGAGGGCCTCCCTCTCTTTGCACAGTAAGAGGCAGACACTTCAGTTGGCATGGCAAGGGTCTCCTGTCAGTGGCCAGTGACCACACCTTCTGCTTCCTTCCCCACCCTGTCTTGTTCAGAGATCTAAGGAGAACGCCAGTTTCTTAACTGCTGTTCTTAGGTCCTTCAGAAAGACAGTCATAGGTGGCAAAGCTGGAAAAGAAAGTCAGAATGATATGCCTGTTCTAAAAAGGGCAGAGGAAAAATTTATAGATGCCACAGTTGTTAAAGTAGCCACTATCGAAAGCAAGATGCAGAAGGACAACCTGGTGTGCTGCTGGTGGGAAGGCACTTAGTGCAGACGCAGCCAGAGGCTCCTGCAAAGTGAGAGTGGGCACCCGCGGCCCCGCCCTCCGCTGCTCTGCCTGCCTGCACACCAGATGCAGCCTGCATGGGACGGAAGCGGCCATGCTCTGGTGTTGCACAGCACTGTTGCTGAGAGCTGAGATATGGGCTCAACCAGCAGAGAAAGGTCACACACACACACACACAACCACAAGCATACACTCATGTCACACACATGTGCACACACAGGGTTGCACATTATTCCATGTTTAGCAGAAAGGGAGGATGCCATTCTCAGCAGCACGGAAGGTCCTAGGTGACACTGTATTTAATAAAATATGCAAGGTACAGAAGGAGAACACTGCGTATCTCAGCCATTTAGATGGATCCTAAAACATCTGTTCTATTCTGGGCTATGAGTGGAGCTGTGCAGGGAAGACCATGCTCCGAATGTGCACATACCTGAGCGTTCCAGGGCAGCTTCTCTAACAGCAGTGAGCAGCAGTAACTCGGAAAACCTTCATGCCATGTAGGGTAAGGGAGGGCGTGTGAAGGCTGCTTCGTCGCCTTCCCAGACCTGTCAGCAGGCCCGATCAGAGCCTCTGTGTGGCCTCCAGAAATGGCATGCACTGCCTGAGCCATTCCTCTGGCAGATGGGCCCCTAGAATAGCTGTGAGTTTTGCCTTGTTGATGTCTTTGAGCATGGGGATTTGCTTTTGGACTAAGAACACCTCATAGCATTGGAAACCCCAGCTGCTCTCAGGAAGAGTTAGTTTTTAAGTGCTCAGAGTCTTACCCTTATTAGTATTTGTTCTTCTCTTTTATGAAACATTGGAAAGGCTTACAAGAAATAACATCTATCAAGTGGTAATTGTCTACAAAATCCCTGTGTACTCTTTGCAGCTATGCTTTTGGTCCAGTTTATAGGAGAGGGACTCCCCCATCCTTAACTGAAGTGCAGATCCTCTGGCCTGAGCCTAAGAAGGAATGAGACCCAAGGCAGTGGAGACTCATCCAGGTGGGTTCCAGGCTCCTCCAGGGACAAGGGAGGCCTGGCTCAGTGCTGCTCTGCGAGCAAGACCCTGGGTCCTGATCGCAAGCCTCGGCCTGCCTGCTTTAGTCACATATTTTAGAATCTCCTCATTAGGAATTGTTATGCTGTGTGTAGATGTCCCCATCATGTGCTCAGAGATGGCACCTTTTGGAGGTGGCTGGATCTGGAGTGTGTGGTGCAGGAATTGACTCATGGTGCAGTGCCAGGCTCAAGGAACCTGGGATGGAGGGTGCGTGTGCTTCTCACCCTGGAAAGGCTGGCTAAGAGGAAGGAACAGAGAGACTGTGTGGGGTTCCCTGGCTGGCTTGCCCTTCAGTCTCTTCTTGGCATGAGTTGTTCTGCTCTCCATGCCCCAGTGCACTGGAGCAACTGATTATGGACTGAAAACTCTACAAACTGGAGCAAAATAAATCTTTCCTTCTTTAACTGTGGGTTTTAGATATTTTTTTACAGCAAGAGCAAAATAACTAAGAAAAGAAATAAAATGTTTTTTGCTGTACTAAACAAACAAAGGCCAGCCAGATAGCTCAGTGGACTAAAGCACCTGCTTAGGCAGGCACAGGTGCAGTGACCAGGGTTTTATGCTTGGTGGTGACTGAGACTGGGCATGGTGGCACAGCTGTGGTACCAGTGCTAGGGAGGCTGAGAGCAAGAGGATCACTATGAGTCCAATCTGTGTAGTGAGACCCTGTTGACCCTGTACTAAAATATATTTAAGGGCCTGGGGAGATACCTCAGAATAAGTGCTTGCCTGGCAAGTGCAGGTTCCTGAGTTTAATCCCCGGTACCACAAAATAAATTAATATCAAACAAAATACATTTAAGTAGTAATAATAAAAAAATAAACAAAAAATGAAGAAGTAGAAGATCCACCATTACGTGGAGCCCCTGTGACCGCAACCACCTGGAGTGTGCTCTGTGCAGACACTGACGGAAGACCCCGCTCTTGGGTCGCCTGGGGCCCTATCCAGGGAGAGGCCCTGTTTCCATAGTCCTGTGTCTCATTCTGACTTTCTCTTATTGGTATTTTTCCATTGCACTTTCCACTCATCTTTTATTTACTCAGAAGTGAAGGGTCCTGAATATGTAGAGCGGAGTTACACTTCCTTTCGACCTTTCCACCCAACCAGATACAGTACCCCCTCCCCCCTTCCAAACCACGTGACAGCCTTCACATGGATCTTCCCTCCTCTCTAGGTGAGCAGCTCCCTGCTGCCACCCCCTGACCTCAGGGTTCTGCAGCCTCTCTGACTCCATCGGTTCTCTTGGAGATGTGTTTCCCCAGTCATAGCTTGGGTACAGAGCCTCCACTGAAGACATTCATACATTGCCAGCCTGTGACACAGAGCTTGTGTTCCCCGTAACTAGGTGAGGTGTGTTTCCCTGAGCACAGGCTGCCCCATCCCCTGGGCATAGAGGGGGAGGCCAGGGATGGAGCAGCAGGCAGGGGTGGAGAACTTGTGGAGATCCCTGGCTCAAGAGCAGTTGGCCCTAGAGTGGTGGTACAGGTGCCATCTCCAGGGCGAGGGCATGTGTGGGGTGTAAGAGGGTCTGGGTTTTGCAGGTGCACAGGGGTGGGGAGCCCATGATTGAAAATGTGCCTCAACAAGGGGAGAACAAGGAGCTGTGTGCTTTTATAGGGGAAGTAAGTGAGACTGTCAAGTGTATGCGAGCTTGATTTCCAAATGATAGTGTTCAAAAACAGGTTGTTACATGAGGATTAGTGGAGCATTTCTACAGAAATCACAATGCTGCGAAAAGAGCATTGCAAGAATATTAGATGCTAATAATCTTTGTATGTACACTATGGAACAGTTCTAGCAAGAAATGTTACCCAAATTATTAAAATGATACACAAGAAGACAGAATAGTATATCATTTAATAATTGAAGAGGACAATATTAAAACTAGATCTGGCCACTTATTCAAGAAAATATTAAAGAGAAATTCACATAAAGGGATTTTGAGAAAACAATATAAATCGAATGTTAAGTGAATGATTCCCCAGAGCATTGGGTAGCTTTCTAGGCAACTACTTTCCATCTGCATCGGATGCCCCAAAGCCTTCTCAGGAGCAAGTGCTAATGGGATAGCTGGCTTCCTAGCACCTCTGCCCCACGGCCTCTGTGTCCCCTGACATGCCTGCCTGAGCACCTGCTCTGCAAGCTGGCTCAGCAGTGTTCCAGTGGGGCACCAGGCCCTTCCTCTGGGGCAGTCCCATGAGCTGGAGGCCGCTCCTGTAGCTCCATTCGGAGCAGGTGAAGGAACAGATGTACACTGTGGACCTCGCTTCTCCTGGAAAAGGAGCACCTGGTCTCCTGTCTAACTGTATTCTTCCTTCTGGGCATGGGTTGTAGGACTATTCTTTACAGCAGTGCTTAGGGCTTTGCTGCTTTTGAGAAGTTCGGTCAGGAATGTAGTCCTCAAAGACTAGGACAACTGCATGCTGGGGAACAGCAGCTTGCAAGTGCCAGAATGGCAGTCGGCTTCTCTGTGCTCAGGCGTCGGGGCCCAGGGTGACAGGTGGGAGCCTGCAGTGAGGAATGGGTGAGGCCCTGGGGAGAAAGAGAAGCAGCTTGTGCTGCCTTCTGAGCACAGTCCACTTTCGCATCTGTGAAGCTATTGGGACTCTGTGTGCAGCAGTAGCTCTTGCCTCACCCATATTGCCCTTCAACAAAGTGCGGGCACCTTGCCAACCCCACACAGGCCATAAGTCAGGCCCTGTAGACTCGGAAGACCAGCTTTCAGTCCCCCCCCCCCCATTGTGCTTGTATCCTTGGTGGTACCCTGGTTACTAAACACCGAGGACTGTCAGGGTCAGAGGACACGGCACTTGGTTCACCTGCCTTGCAATGCTGTATTCCTGAGATGAAATTTCATAAGCCGGTGCCCACACAGCACTGCCCAAGCCAATTAGATGCTGGCATGACACGTTCCAGAAATAGACTTATAAGGTGTGTGTGTGTGTGTGTGTGTGTGTGTGTACTTTTCAATTACATTGCCTTCCATGCTGGCAGAGCAAAGAACAGCTGGGCAATAAAGACATGTCTGCGAGCCCTGTGAGCTGGTCACCTCCCCGGGAGGGCCTGCTCCTCCTAAAGGCACCCACTGCTGGGGAGCCCGGGACAGAGCTGTGAACAGGCTGAGGGGCCCTTGTGTGATGGACCACACTGCTGGGCAGCCATTCCTCGAATTGTTCCTTTCCGTTAAACTAATTGATTATCAGTTGAGTCTTGCGCATAATTGTAGGCCATTAGGAAACAGTCCTCTGCAGGCCTGGTGCTGACCTGCGGGCGGGCGCTGCCAGCTGGGGGTGGGGGCTGCAGAGCCCAGGGGCACAGGACAGAAAGCTGAGAATATTCTCACCAGCTGATGAGTTCAAAGATAGACTGATTTGCTGCACTGGTGCTGAATACTGAGGAGATCGGCAAAGACCAAGTGTCTCTGGAGTTGAGACTTGATTGCTAATTTTTTTTTAAAGCAAATGATGTGTTGCTACTCGTCTATTTTAAGAATTTGTGGGCTGCTGGGAGCTCTGCATTTTATGAGAAAGCTTTTATAACTTTGAGTAAGGTCTTCATGTACCTATTTTCATCATGAAGAGGTGTGGATTTAGTTGAATGCTTTTTTGCATCTATTGAGATGAATGTGTGGTTCTGTTTATGTGATCTATTGTATTTATTGATTTACTTATGCATAGAGAAGGGAAGTGGTGAGAAGGGAGAGGTAAAGAGGAAGTGAGGGGGATTAGAAGTCAACTCAGCTGTTTCTAATATTGCACACCATTTCTTTTATTTATTTTTTCTTCTTTGATACAGGGTCTCACTATGCAGTTGGGACTCATAGTGATCATCTGGCTCAGCCTCTCTAGTGCTGGGATTAGGCGTGCACCACCACACCCTACTCCTGGACGGGCACAGCACGCAGTATGTGGAATTAAAATTTGCACCTTGTGCTTGCCAGGCAGACCCATAGAGCACAGAGCTCCCAGCCCTTTTTCACTTATTTATTTTTCATTTTTAAGAATTGTTTATTAAACTGAAATTCCATTTCATTTTAAGAATTGCCATCTTTAAGAAACTGTCCCCTCTAATTTTAATCATGTGAACATCAGTATTGAAGTACTTAGTCCCAGGTCTTTGAATGTTTTGGGGGAAACACTGACTAGGTATGAAGAAAAAAGAATCATACATTATTTTTAAAATCCTTCTCCCATTTTGAACAGCATGGTTGAAAGAGCATATCCTAGATGGGAATCAGAGCAAAGAGAGCCCCAAACTTCATCATCATAATATTGACTGCTCGGGAGAAGCACGCCGGTATCATTTATTCGCTCTCTAAATCTAAGTACCTCCTCTAAAGCCAGGAAATGACAGGCCTCCGATTTCCATCTCGTGGCCAATAACACAAAATGCGGTATCTGCGGCGCCGAGCAGAAAGCCAGCGGGGAGCATGGGGAGGCCGCGGACCCGCATCACAAGTGAATATTTATTAATTTACTTAACAAGTATCTCTTTTGTACCCAACGTGGGAGCATTTACTTCTAGAACAAAGAAAGAAAAAGAATCCAGAGTGTAGGATGCTTAACTCCTTCCTGGATCCAGTAGGGAGCTAGGCTGTTACTGACAGCAGAGGTTATGGACGGGCCACGGCTAGAGCTGCGGCCTGGTCAGGATCTGCCCGGCTTCCTGCCATGCCCTGCACAATGGCCATGCTCATGTCCATGTGTGTGAAGTCTTGCTCTCGCCTCCACAGAGCATCTGAGCAGAGCTGGGCCTCTGGTTGGAGCCCAGGCCTTTCCCTGCCCCGGGCTGGGGAGCAGGGCTGTCCCTTGACCCCAGCCGGTTGTCCCAGGCATGGTATGCGCAGGGCAACGTCCAATGTGGAGGCTTCCGTGTGAACTGCACTGCTGCGAGCAGTCTGCTGAGTGGGCGCAGAGCGTGTTCCCTGCACTCGCGGAGGAGCCCTCCCTTCTTCCTAGGGGCACCCTGCCTTGTTTCCTAAGGACTGCTTCTTTCTATCACAAGCTGCTGCCGGATAGCAACCTAGGAAGGCCAGTGACTTCCCAGAAGCACGTGATTGATGCGGAGGACTCAACATCTCCGACAACCAAGCTGCCTGGCCACAGAGTGGCCTGCTCCCTAGTGCCAGCTGCTCTCTGCTCCCCAGCTTACGGGTACGGGGCCTGTCTGTGGTGGACGCAGTGCTCTTGGCGGGTACCCAGATAAGCGAGGCCTGAGCCCCGGGCGAGGGACTCCTTGGACAGGCATCCTTCTCTCCTCTGTTGGCCTGAACCGCGCTCGGGATGGAGAACCCGCTCGACCTGGAGACTTTGCTCTTGCCTTGTGGTTATATAAATACCCACTCCTACTAATTCTAGGCTCATAATTGATTTCAGGACTTCCAAAATCAGTTCAAACTTGGACTTCCAGTTCAATGCTGAATACTTTATTACTTGTGAGCCTAATTTAGTCATCTTTACAAACATAAATTTCCAATACTGTCAGTAAAAGAATTGCTCAGAGGCTGGAGAGGGACCACAGTAATTTTCGTCTTAATGACATCGTATCCTTCTAATCTTCCTGCCAGCCCGGGAGGCTCTGGCTAGAGCCTTCTTTCAAGTTTTCTGAGGAGAGAATTGTGGTTAAGATCTTACAGACAGTTTTTACTAAGCTAATATTAAGAAGAAACACTATGCATCATTTCATTCCTCTGGTTTTCTCTGAATGTAAATACATATCTGTGCCCTTTTTAAGATCAAGGCATAATGAACACTGACCACCAATGGTGAAAAAGATGGGGAAGGAAAGATATAAGAGGCCCCTTTTGGTGTCATTAAGAAAATACAAAGGTCAGAAAGCCAGAGCAGACAATATCCTGTCACCAAGGCACTCTTGGGACTTCTAAAAATCTGTGGTGCTGAGGTAAGTTTTGCCTTAGTCATTGTTTCTGCTACAGCATACCACAGCCTATTGGGGCCCTGCAGGAGGATTTTCTTTGACAAACTGCTGCAGTCTTTCCTATCTGAATTGCAAAGGCACAGCTAGCTGTGCAAGTGGAGGCGGAAGCATGCTCTTCCCTGGTGAGAACATGCAGGATTCAGGCGAGGGAAGCGGGCGCCCTGCTGGCGCCAATCCAAGCCCGCAGCTCCACTGTCCCAGGGCCTTCTGGCAGACATCCATACACAGAGAATGGAGTCCTCCGACATTTCATGAGACACTGCACAGGCCTCTGTGAGCCAGCTAAATGTACAGTAAGATTAGGGTACATTTATCACATCAAAAATTGGTGTTTAAAAATTACACACATTTTAGTATTTTCCATAACACATTGGTTCATTTTCTCAGGGTAAAGACAAAAACATGTTCAACGCGAATTGCTTTTATTTCCTGAAGAGTAAGGGACAGGAAAGCAAATCCCTGAAGATACAACCCCACAAGGCTCCCGCCCGCGCTGCCTTCTGAATCCATGTGTGCAGCAAGTCTGCAGGTTGCTGCATGAGTTTATCAAAATTAAAGCCCAGAGCTTATGATTCAGCCCTTGTGTCACGTGTAGTTCTTTATGCTGTAGGACCCAGCAGCACCACTTGGGATGAGTGGCCCGCTTCCATGCGCCTGCTCCGCTCGAGCTGGGCTCTCGGTGGAGGATTTTCTCTTCCCTTTTCAAACTGCTAAATTGTAGGCTGTAATTGTGAAAATTAAATAAGCTCGAATAACGAAGCATGCTATCCATACATCCCACGTGCCCTGGCATCTCTCGGGCTTCTGATCATGTCCTCAGAGCTCCAAGAGGAGTAGAGGTGTGCTCCGCACTCATTAATGTGCGTGGATGTGTGGACAGGGAGCGAGCAGAACATGACATGCCACATCTCAAGAAAATAACAATAATACCCCAGGCAGTCCCCGAGGCCCACCTGTTTACCCACAGGCGTGTCCACAAACCCTACTTATCCATCTTCTCAGGCGACCCCTTCCACTCTCCTAGGACTCTTGAGTGCTGTAATCTTCTGCTGTGCCAGGTTCTATTGGAGGGAGACTTCCATGCATGGAACTGTGTATTGGGAGCTCGCCAGAAGTACCTGCACTGGCCTGAGGGCTGGTGGTCCCCACTGTTCTCAACCGCAGCCTCCCAGTCCTCACCAGAAGAAACCCTACAGGTCAAGACCTGCTTGTCTTTCTCCAGAAAGCACGAAGGCCTCATACCACCCTCCCTGGGCAACCGCTGAGGGCCAGCTCTGATCTGGTGACTTGCAGAGATACCTAGAGCCCCAAGAAGGCGAAGCTGCAAGGCTGTGCGCAGAGGCCATGATGGTGACAGCTGCACTGTATCCTGTTGCTGTGTGGCCACACAGAGGCTCAGACATGGCACACCGTTCTAGCCATGGCCGCAGCAGGGTCAAACCCCAGCAAGAAGGGCCGGCTGCAGGCATCAGAAGTGGTGCCGCCTCTACCCTGCAGCTCCTGACATTAGGACGCACGCAGCTGCACGCTGTGAGCACTTTCGCCCGCGAGGCTGTGAGCTCCCACATCCGGGCTCTGGTTCCTCTTCTGTGGGCGACAGGCACCCTGCTGTGTCCTGCCTGATAAAATCCTTACATACGTAAGTCCAGATGAGTATATTTTGAGAAGTTTTGCCATTTTAGGGAGATGAATTTACTGATTACTTAAGCCTTATTGTCTCTGTGACTCCTAGCAATGCCTATTACCATTTTGATACTCTTTCTGAAAGTTTGTAAAACAGGTCCACATCTAAACTAGAATGAGTACTGTAATTTTAGAAAGGGTCCCGTGATTCTCTCCCTTGACCCAGTGGTTCTAAAGTTATCTGTGAATTTAAAATAAATGAAAGTAAATTAAACATCAACTATTTTCTTAAATAGAAAATTTTTGCTACAAATTTAAATATGATAATTAATCCTCCAAAATCAAAGTGCATATATTACAAAACTTTTTAGTGTAATGTGTTTGGTAAGAAAATAGCTTAAATGTATTTGAAATTCAAGCTGACAGACAATTAGAAAATTTATACCCGGGAGACTTGGGAACACATATTCACAAGACTTGCTGAAGTGAAAATGCATATATTTTCTTCCCTTTTCCTTTGGTTTTAAATTTAAAAACAGAAAGAAATGTTCATCTGAAAAAGTCTGAATCACAGTAAAACTACATTGTGCAAAAATATATACAAAAATAGCTGTACATTCTGGGTTTATTTTCATAGTCTACAGAGAAGGCAAGATGTAGGTGTTCCTAAGCTCAGTAGTATAAGGCTAAGATGTCCTAGAATATATTTAGGTTAGCTGTGGATAGACCCACAGCTACAATTCTTATATGCAAATGATTTTTCTTTAAAAATGTTTCCATTTTCGTTAATCACGAGGACAGGCCTGTGGTATCTTCTGAAGATGGCAGCCTGGCTGTGGGTGTCATTCCGACCCCATACCTGGGGTCTAGCAGCCTACCTGCAGGGACAGTGTCTCGGAATTCAGTCCCACAGGTTGGCTGCTCACACATCTTCCAAGGAGCTCTTCCAGCCTTGATTCCCTCTCACAGTTCCAGTTGGAGATGTGACACTGTGGCCTTTGGTGGCATCTTAATTGTGACGTGGGTCTTACTGTTCTCTGTGAGGACTTGCATGCTAAGCACTCTATGACATGAATTATTATAATTAAGAATGTTTACCATATAGTAAGCCTTCATAATAAGCCAAGAAATTCACATACAGACTATACAATGGCTTTTTCTGAACATCACTTGCAGGTGAATAAATTTGGGACATTGGATATTGCGGGTCACAAATTACAGAGCTACAGCTCCACAATGCCTAGAATTGAAGTAAGATACCCTTGGCCCCCAGCCCCGTGGGCTCTGTCACCCAGCCCCTGGGTTTATGGTTTCTGATTCTCTGCTGTGCACATCTGCGCTCCCTCTGGCCTGAGGCTCATGACTTTGTGTCTATGCCTGATGTGAGGGGAGCTGCTCGTAGGGTTAAAAATAAGTAGGAGGGGACCTTGGTGATGATCGGCTGAAGCAGAGCCCTGCTTTCCCCCAGTCAACAAGAGGTGACATGTGCGTGATGATTAACCGCCTTGAGTTCCCGGTGATCAGGGCCAGGGCACGCAAGTCCTTCCGCTTGAGGTCATGCTTGGTTGTGGATAAGGCAGGACCAAAGCCAAGGCTGGGAGACAGGGAGGCTCCAAGACTGCGTGGTCACCACTTGCGGCTGTGGGGGATTCGTCCTAATGTCTGTCTGTACACATAATTTCCTCCTTTGCTCCTGGTTTGCTGCGAATGGGTGGACATCAGGCCAGCAAGCCAGGCTGTAGTGCAGGTCACCGGGAGGTGCCGGGTGTGCCATGGGCCAGACACTCCTAGGCTCCAGAATGACCTGCCACTTCTCTTGTTGCTAGATGGAAGATGAAAGGATGGCTGCTTAAACAAAGAAGATCCTATTAAGAGACATCTGTATGAAGTGAGATGTATTTATTTTCATATTTGAAAACATAGAAAGACAAACAATGGCTCGGAGATGGAGGCCCAGGCCCATTGCTGAGAGCTCCTTGCCATTGCGATGCCATGCGTGCGCGTCCTCCCTGCAGAAGGGCTCTGGCATCTGCTGCCGGAGGCAGCAGGATTTCTCCCTTATTTACACTCTGCCTTGGTTTTATACTTTCGTGTCTGGGTTTCTCAGGAATGAAGTATTGCAGTGGGAGCTATTTATAAAAGCTCTGAACGCAGCCTGCCAGGGAAAGCGGAGCGTGGAGGCCGGCGGCCAGTGCTGCCCGTGCCCTCTGAGCTGCACTGTCGCTGGCCTTGTGGACATCTGCTCCTCTGCGTAAAGCACTTGGACCCACTGCACTGTGCTGTGAACATCATTAAGTATCTGTGGCGGTGCGCTTGCTTGTCGAGTGAATAAAGCTCCTGTCAGTGTTTTCAAATGCTTGAGAACTGTTTTGTGATAATTATCTTTTGAGCAAGTTTAGTTAGATTTTCATCCTTTTTTAAAAAAATCAATTATATATGTATGGATATATGGGCAAATCCTGCAGTGGTCTCTAAGCGCCGAGTGCTGCGTAAGCCATGGTATTTATGAAGGATAACATTAGGAGGCCCAGTAGCACACATTTGCCACCGCTGGGAAATGTTTTAAACTCAGACCTTCGTTCTTATGGGATCCTAAAAGTTTTAAATGTGTGTAGCCTTGCATTGCACCTGCTTTTGTATGTAGTAATGAATCCACTAGACCCTGGAGAGGAACATTTCCATGTTGTTGATATTATTGTGATGTGGGCCTCACGGGCCCACAGGTCCACAAGGATAACAGCAGCCTTGCAGCTCGGACACGGACAAGGACAGGTTATTTCCAAGTAGCGCCTCAATAACTCACCTTTCCCCCTATAATAAGTACATATTAAGGTTGTCCTTCAATGAGATATTTTAAATGAGGTATTTGTGTTCTATTATAAGTATTACTTTATTTTATTTATTTTTATTTTTTGGTACCAGGAAGAAAACTCAGAACATTGTGCTGGTCAAGCATGGGCTGTGCCACTGAGATATGTCCCCAGAACTAGAATTTCTTAAAAAAAAAAAAAAAAAGAAAAGCCCAGCTGTCCCTCTTGGCCCACCACAGAAGCTTCAACTCTGAGCGGTGGCACTGAGTAGCTGGGGTATTCTGACAGGGAGCTTTGCAGTTGGATGGGGTCATCTGGGTGAGGGCTTGGGCCCTCCCAGGAAGATCAGAGGCCAGCAGTCCAAAGCTGCCCAGTCCGGCCTCCTGGGGAGCCGCCAGCAGGGCCACACTGGCAGAAACAGCACCATGCACCTTGCAGCTCAGGAGAGAGTGCCCCTGGGCGCTCCCAGCAGGCTTTGTTCTCTGAGGAGCCAAGGGCTCCCACAAGGCTGTACAGAGAGGAACCCAGAGCTGAGGCCCACGGGAAAACAGTCAACAGAAGGGAGGCCTCAAAGCCCATAAAGAGAGGCATCTCAACAGCTCGGGTGTTTTACTTGTAAAATCAGATAACCAAATAGTGAATTAGTTTCCTGAACTGCTGATCTAATTATTCATTATTGATGGCAAAGTATAATATCAATTCCCATAAGTCATCAGAATAGTATGATGGTTTAACAATTCTAAAATATGTATTTTATGACTTTATTTATTGTCTTTTAAAGACAGGGTCTTGCTATGCAATTCAGGTTGGCCTCGAACTCACTTTTAGCCCAGACTGGTGTCAAACTCTCAATGGCCCTTTTGCCTCAGCCTCCTGAGTGCTGGGGTTACAGGCATACCCACCACACTTGGCCTTAACATATGTATTTTAGCTTTAATGCACATTTGTTTTATGTGTACATAATGTACCCACCAAATCTTCAGCTTTACTGCTGTCTTTAAGAGCTTGAATTTTAAGTCTGTGCTGTCTCCCCGGACAGGGGCGGGTAGTGTGTGCAGGCCTGGTGCTGCAGGCTGCACCCCACGGTGTGCACCACAGTCTCGCAGCTGCGTGGTAGGGCGGAATGGTGGTGGCCTGGGAATTTGGGGAGGACAGCACTCACCTGCCTGTAGCTCAGCATCCTGGACCCAAAGCTGGGAGGCCTCACCTTCCTTGTGCACCTGGACCCATGTTGCATGTGCGTGCACGTGTGTGTGTGTGTGTGTGTGTGTGTGTATACACGTGCACACATGCAGTGTTTGAACAGCAGTTCACCACAAGCAATCAGACTCCGGGTACTTTCCTGCTGGTTAAGCGGGTTGGGGCAAGGAGAAAACAACAGCATGTCTGTGCTCCCTGCCACGGTGTGCGTGTCCTTTCAGGGATGCCTCGCTCAGAGGACAGCACTGGCTGCGTTCACTGCTGTGTTCACTGCAAGGTTGCGGGGCCAGCTGGCTGGCGGCAGGGCCCCCTGGCCATTCCTTCGTCCCTGTCATCCCCAGTGTTTCTCTCCCTCATCCCTCAGTTCACTGGAGGCAGGACTCTCCGGGCACACACCAGGCTCCAGACCCACTTTCCAGCTCTGCCCACCTGCTGAGTCAATTAGACTTAATTGTGTCTCTCCTGCTCGCCTCCTGCTCCCCTGAGAACTCTGCTTTTAGGGTGGTTTAGCTCTCTCAGGTAAAATCACAAGCAGAAGGGAAAGCAGGAAGTTGGAATTAACTCTTTTCAATTATCCATTTCAGCCCAGAGTTCCCTGTGAGTAAATTGTCTAACTTACCCTTATGAAGCACTGATCAAATAAAACATTTTCAGGAAGATTTGGGCTGGGATTGATCATACGTAGTAAAGAGTTCACCAGACAGTGATAACATTCGTGTTTCCTAGGAATGAAGTTACGTCTCTTACCACTGTCTGTGTTGCTTATTTATGCGTGCACCTACTGATCGAGATGCTGAGGGGTGCAGCTCAGTCTTGGTCATGCCAGGCAGGCGCCCTACCTTAGATTCACATCCACAGCCCAGAACAAACTCAGATTACACTGACCAATAGCTGCGGACTCGTGAAGTGCTTTTACAAACATGAGTGCTTTCAGTCTTCTCAGTAACTTTGGGAAAGAAGGGTTACTCTTGCTTAAAGAAGATGAGCTAGAAAAGAGTAGGTGAATTGAAGAAGATGTATAATTAGAAACTGGCAAAATAATCAAAATAATAAAGCAAAATATCTAATACTGAAACAATATGCTTTGTGTTTCCATAGCTGTCTCTAGGAGATATAATGCAGCATGATTTTATACTGCTAAGCAATTAAATGTAGGCTTCAGCCAATCAGATTGCTCTGCATTTCAGTCCGCTAGCTCCCTTCCCCTGGGTAAAGTCTTCCCTCTTAAGAGGCAGCAACCACAACCCTGCTGCACTGATCTCTTCCCTGTAGTGCACCTGGTGGTGGTGTTAAGCTTGCAGCTTTCTGTGGAATCTGTGGCTAGTGTGGCCACTGCAAACTCAAGACATCATGGCAATGCATTTCTTAGTGGACCCCAGGGACTGATCCAAGCAGGATTCTGCTCAGTGGATCCCTGTGGCCCATAGTCCTGGGGCCCCATAAAGGGGCCAGGGTGATGCCCAGGGTTGCCATTGCAGGAATGTGAGTTTGGTCACCTCAATTTTTTTCCAGACTTTCTTCTTCTTCTTCCCATTTAACTCTTTGGACTTCTCTGTTTCGTCCTCAAGCTCCTTCTTTCCTTCCTTAGCTATGGTCTCCACTTTAGAAAATAAAAATAATGTAAAATAAAATCTACTACATTGCCAATAATGGGAAACTTCCCCAGGACTCTTCAGGACAGATTCTGTTACACTTGCTATTATAACTCCTTCTTTCTGTGTGTTGCATACCAAGGCCTTGTAGAGGCTGTGTCTTCTGCTAATTCCCCAACTTATGTATTGCATGATTCTATATTAATATATCTTGGAAGAGACAGGAAGACATTAATATCTTAGTAAATAATTTTAAATTATGCCACGACATTATCTAACACATAGAAACACATGTAGGCATATCACTGGAACAGCAGGTACTGACCCACCCACTTCTCACCCTGACTAGCTTCCATTTCTCTTCTGATCCTTCAGATGCAGACACTATATTTTAAAAACTGTGCTTTCTGACTGTGCCCACTGCTGCCCTTAATTTCTTAGAGATCTGCCCTCAAATTCCCTGCCTCACTGAGCAGAGCAAGCTCCAAGTCCTGTTGTGTTCCTGTTGCCACTCGCTCAGGTTGTCTAAAAGCAAACCTAAGGTAGTGAGTCGGAGAGTCTGAAGAAGTCGGCATTGCCGAGCCACACACAGCAGCAGTGTAATTAGTCTGTCCTGTGTCTTAAAAGTTTTTGTCTTCAGAATTTGCAGCGGGCCTGCAGATTCAGGCCCCATGAAGAGGGTCGCAATGGCACTGCCAGAAAAGCCATAATTTTCATAATACGCATAAGGCTTTTGCAGCCATATGCCAAGAATGACTGCAAATGCTACACAAAAGCAACATAATGTCAGTGAAATAACCCAAAATTAAATAAAGCAAAGACTCAAAGATGAATTGGTAATATCCCCTTGGTACACATGAGAAAGAAGGATTCCATGTGAAAGTAAATATAACAGCCTCTCAACAGAATCGTAAGAAGTGGTGGGAGGAAGGAATCCAAGAGGATGCTTTATCCAAGAACAGAAAGCATCTTTGTACAAGGCTGCAGGGCTCCCAGGAGCAGCAAGACGTCAGGAACCCAACTGTGTGAAAGCACAAACCTATCACGACTGGTTTAGTTTTGATTATCTGAGACCAAAATGCACTGGATATTTTGGAAGGCAGGACTTCAGCCTGATAGAATGTAGTGCTCAGGCAGTGTGGACATCTCTTGATCACCCTCAGTTCTAGAAATAACACCGAGCCGCCTATCTTTATAGCACACACGTTTTATCTCCCAGCAATGCTACGGGGATGGACTATTTTAAGAAATAAAATTTCTTATCTTACTCATCATCAGGGATTGATTCTACTCCATTTTTCATTGAACAGTTCACAGGTCAAGCCCACAGGTCAAATTTAGGACTTCTACAATCCCAATTAGGGGACAAAGTCCCCTAAGTGGCTACTCACTTGCCACGGTGAAGTTGAATTACAGCTCATATATTTGTGTCAACTTGAAAAGTTTAGAAGCTTAACTAAGCAACTCAGCAGGGCCCAGAGCCTGGTGCTATGAGCACCCCAAGCCTGTGCAGGAGGCAGGCAGGGGGACGGTGAGAGGGCCACAGAGCCTAGGACAGGAAGCCTGCACACAGAGCAAGCACGACAAGAGGTGGGCCGTGGCTGCTTCCACTCTCCTTGGTGCCAGGAGCTGTTCCCCTACGCAGTGCCAGCCCACACAGCAGGCAGCTGACTCTGGACTGAATGTCACAAACAGTGAGCTGAATTAACCTTCCTTCTTTAATTTGGGGCATCAGGTATTTTGTCCCAGCAGTGAGAGAAAAATAACCAAGACAAGTTGTAAGCGATGAAAAATACCCAGGATCACCCAATCCATTCCTGAGTCTCCCCCCTTCCACTTTTCCACAAGCTCCTTTCATGGCTTTGCATTTATTCCTGTGGATTGTCTCTCTTTCTATTCTCATGTAGTATGAAAACTTTCTTAAGGCAAATTTTTAACCTTAGAACTTGTTGTGATAGTTTTCTCTGTGCCCTTCACACAGAGACATAGGCACCAGCTAGGAACTTTGCTAGTGGAGCATGGGTGTGTTCAGCCCTCTTTGCTTTACTGACTCCGTGGCTCAGTTAACAGTTTTAGCAGAAGTCTAAACAATTCCTCATGCCCCCTCTCGAAACATCTTCAATAAACTTGAAGGTTTGGAATCTTCAGGAAAATATCTGGCGATGTCACGTAAAGACTTGAAATATTTAGATAAATATGCTTAATGATATTATCCCAAGATCAAAAGAAGCTTCAATGATAATTAAGGTTAGATTATTAAGTTGGAGAAAAGAGAATGCCAGGCGGTTCTGGGGCAAATAAAATGAAGGAAAATCTAACAAAAACTTGGCACAAAATAAAATATGTATTTACTATATATAATTTACATATTATATTTAACTTTTTCTTAAAACTGAACAAAGTTAGTATGTTGGAGAGAAAGTAAACTAGGCCACCTCATGTGGGATGCAGATTCCTCAAAAAGCTAAAACTAGAAATTTTTTTCTAAGATTGGGTACCATGGTGCATGCCCGTAATCTCAGCACCTGAAAGGCTGAAAACAGGAGGATCACACTGAGTCTGATCTGTGCAGTGAGACCTTGTACTAAATACATTAAAAAAGATATTCCTTCTGAGCCAGCTAGTCCTCTGCTCCATATCTTCTCAAAGAGCTGAAATTCATCATATTACAAGGACAGTTCCATGCCCATGTTTGCAGAAGCAAAATTTATAAAACCTAGGTCTTCTAACAGCATAAAGATCCACCAGCAGCTGAAAGGACAAGGGAACATGCTTCCAGGCTATGGAACACAACTGTGCCAGGAGCAAGCTCAAGGCCCTCAGAGCCACGAATGGGCCTTGACCCCACGGGGTGAGTTGAAGCAAGTGCAGTGCTCGAGCTCCAGGATCACACGGGCTCTTACATGAGGACTGCTGCAAAGCAGCACTGTGCTGTGCATTCAGGGTTCTAACTCTCCTACCAGCCTGTTTTGAAGCTGTCTCCTTGCAATTTTTTTCTCAACACAATTAATAAAAAATAAGTTTATTAAAAGACAAAAAAGAAACTCAAAATACACACATGCATACATGCATACAGAGAAAGGTAGACGATAAATACACTGTGCAGTCTTTAAGATATGCTTCTTCGACTTGACAAAGCGAGTTCAAATTTCCTCCATGGCATATTCCCTTGCTCCATAGTGCTCTACTTCATGTTAGTGAGAGATTTCTATCAGGTGTCTGCTCCCGAGCACTGCAGAGCTCACACACGTACCATGAGCTGTGGGAACGTCTTACATTCCCCTTAAATTTGTTGTGAAATTTAGAAGTATATATGTAATTTCTTCTCTGCCATTTCCCTCTGCCCTGTCACATGCTGTTCTACCTTTTAATATGGAATTAAAGTTTTGCAGACTGAGTTTTAGGAAGATTATATTCCATGTATGGAATATAATATATGTATATATATGGAATATATATATATATATATATATATATGCCTGATATCTATGTAAATGCATATACATTCTTCCTAAAGTGACAGAAGTAAGGTTCTGATATGCAAACATTTTGTAGCTGACTCAAGATCTGTAAAGACAACCCTCACTCACTAGATTGTGGCCCTCTGTTGCATTACTTCTTAGTTTTAGTTTATTCAATTTGGCAGGAACTTCTCAGGCCAACTTTACAAATTGCGGATATTAAAATAAAAATGTGTCTCCTGAGAGCCACCCAAGAGTTCACCTGATAATCTCCATAAAGGCGGGGGGGGGGCAGCTTCTGGGAGGGCCATTGGTGCCCTCTCCTCGAGGAGGAAGGTGGCCGCTGGAGGCCTCTCCCGTCCCACAGCACAGTGCAGAGCCTGGTGCTGCACTCCCCATTCTCCCCCAAGAGTAGCAGGTCTCCCCAGAGTGTCTGTTAGTGGCCCAAGGATGCAGCCTGACCTGGTGTGGTGGAGCTGTGCTCACTCCGCTGAAGGCCAAATCCCCGACCTGCAGCCCCATCAGTCCTAACGGTGAGCAGCGCCACTTCCAGGGTGAGGTCTATTCCCAGTAGGTAGAGGCATCAGGCCTGGCTAGCTGGCTCCAAGGCAGATGGCCTGGCAGTGCACTCGGTGGAGGAGAGCTGGCGATGGGGGTGGCAAGCACAAGGATAGAGGAGGTGGGGGCAGGCGATCCTTCCGGGCCATGAGCCAGTGGCCACCTCCTCCAGTAGGCTTTGGCTCCCAGCGTCGCATCTACCTGTAAACCCCTAAGTAGGCAAACCCAGCCAGGAGTGTCACACACCACGATGCACTCACCCCCCCAGCACCCCCACAGCTGCACAAGGCTTTGCAGGGACATCTGGCTCTGAGCCATAACGGCCCCTATGCTGCCAATTACAAGAATTGCATTTGCACCTGGCCACGACATTCCCAGGTGCCTTTTCTCACCAATAAAATGGAAATCAAAATGTTAGCTCCCTCATCATGCTTTAGAAGATGTAGCTGGGTTAACTGGAGCTCAGGTCAGTCAGCGCTGTCACTCCAGGCGTCGTTCCCGTGGGTGCTCAGGTCCTTTAGTGACCGCTCTGTGACTGCATGTCCTCTGGGACTGCAGGTGTGCAAGCATGATGCTTGGAGTTCTTTAGTCCACTTGTAATGCCTGTAAGCTGTCACATCTGATGCTAATTCCCATATGTTGTTAAGCTGTGTATTCTTAGCTTGCTAAACTCGTTCAGTGTCAGCACCCTATTTCTAAATGTGGAAGATGACATACACGCGAAAATCTTCTACTTCTCTCATTTAAGCTTGTTTCAATCCCTTCCACTTTACAGGTTATCAGTGATGTGAAAATCACAAAGAGACCTAATTCTGTGTCTATTTGGAGCTATAAAAATACAGCAACCAGACTTGGCAGGACAGGAATACAGTGCCAGAACTCTGGAAGCTGAGGCAGCAAGCGCTTAATGAGAGCGCTTATATATATGTATCCAGCATTGTATCTTAGCAGCGCAGTGCCTGCCTGGAAGAACAAGTTCCTGAGCTCCATTCCTAGTACAAATAAATAAATCAATAAGTAAGGCTGAGGATGTAGCTCAGTGGCAAAGGCAATTCTTGGTGCTACGAAAAACTATCTGAAAGAAAATTGTAGCAACAATATGGACCTTAACCACTCTAGTATATACAAGTAAGAAAAATTAATGCCTCTGCTTTTCTTCCATTTCATGCATTTGGTAGAGGGTCTCACTGTGCAGCTCGAATTCATAGTGATCCTTCTGCTTTCAGCCTCCCCAGCACTGGGATTGCAGGTGTGTGCCTCCACACCTGGACTCTGTCACAGGACCAGTGCACCCTGGGGCTGGGGCCGGTAGGGTATGCGGGGCCTGGGATTGAGCCCCAGTTCCAAGCAGGCACTTAATATGCTGAACTATCTTGTTGGCCCAAAACCTCTTCTTTCATCTAAAGCAACTAAATCTTAAGTTGAAGTTGTAGGTAAATAATATATCAGGCCACTATGGTTGCAGTTTTATAACTCACTGGAGTAGCTGCCTCAGATATGAGTTGCTCTCTGGCATCTTTCTCTCCCGGGTGAATGTCAGGGTGCATATGATGCCACTTGATAGCATCAGGAACCTGTTGATGAACTTGATTTGTGTATTTTTTTTGTTGTTGTATCTTAGCACAGGGTCTACAGGTTCTCACTACGTAGACTGGACTCGTAGCGATGCACCTCTGTTCAGCCTCCCAAGTGCTAGGATTACTGGTGTGCACCACCACACCTAGTCTCAAGCACTATCTCAGGACGCCCCAGGGGTGGGGCTGGCACGGCAGGCTGGGGATGGAGCCCTGGCCACTGCTCTGCCTGAACAAGCACTTTAATGCGCTGCACTATTTGCCAGCCTTGTGCGTTACTTCTTTATGGTGTCCAGTGTACAGCTGCTGACCCTGCTCTCCCTTAGGTCTCTCTTGGCCATCACGGGCCGGATGATGTGGAGCCTGCATGCTGCAGGACTGCTAAGCACCATGCGTTGGGGCCACTTTGGTGTAATGTAGGACAGAGCAACTTTGCAAAAACAGTTAGGCTTATAGGCCTTAGATTAGAAGGAATGAGCAAGAGTGGAAGAGCCAGGCAGAGGACGTGGCAGGGACACCCAGGCAGGGGAGATGATGTCTTTGTCGATGGCTTTGAGGATGGAGAAAACAGACCATAAGTGTGCAGCAGGCTCCTACCAGGAGCAGAGATGGTAAAGTGTGTTGACTCCTCTGTCGTGGGCAGGAGCCACTGGTCCAAGGGAGCCCAGATCTTGTGATTCCCCAGGGCGGCTTGCAACACCTTGCTCAGATCCAGGGTTAGTCCTTAAGACCCTGTGAAACTGAGACCCCTGAGCGATATGTGCGTCCCCTGTTCTGCCTGTGGCTGTCACCCTGGTGCTGGCAGATGACCCCCAGGACAAGCCCCAGCTCTCCTTTCTTGCATGCAGAACTGAGCACAGACTTAGGAGACAGTTTCAGTGACAGGGGCTCAGGGTTCCAAGAATGAGAATGCACTTTTCAGACCTTAGGAGCGTGAGATGTCCACATTGTTCTGCACAGAAAGGAAAGCCATCCAGAGCCCCCTAGGTGGGCACCCCTTGGGAAGCTCAGTGTGGAGCACAGCACAGGGCCACTGCTTAACTGTTGGAGTAAAATGCACACCAACTTCTACATTTAATTACTCACCAGTTAAATATCCTGAATATTTTCAGAGCTTCTTTCTTTATCAGCAAGCTAGTATCTTCCAAATGGGTCATTAACCTTGAATGCCAATAGAATACCCATCCCTGACAGGACTAAACAAAAAAAGGGGATACAAAGGAAGGGCTATCCTGTGTCTGTACAAATACTACAGTTAGGATAAATATGCAGTACTTTCACAAAATTCTATGAGAAGAAAGATTTGCACTATTAGTGTTTGGACAGGATATCCTGTCTGCTTCTTGTACTATGGATAACCACTAGAAAGATGACAATGTAAAAAGTAGTAATTATTGAAACTGTCCTATAAATCAGCTTTGAAAAATAAAGATAGGTATACGGCTACATTCTCTTAATTCATTGATTAGAGACATCTGCTCTAATAGTGTTTGTAAATAGAATATCAAGTCTGTGCCTTGTACAACAAATAACCACTAAGAAAACAATATGCAATGTATTAATTATTGAATCTGTCTTACTAATTTGATTTGAAACTGTCTAATTGCTATTTGTTCTTCAATAAAATTATGGAAAAAATAAGGTAAAAAAAAAAAAGTAGTGGCGCAGAAAGTGGGCTGCGTTGCTTTTCTCTCCTGTCCAGCCACAGGCAAAGGACCTGCTGTGTCTGGCCCTCCATCTCCTCTACCTATCATGCAGCTGAATTGGGGATATCCAAGCCAGCTCTTCGCAGCTCCCACCCAGCGTGCTTTTGTTGAGCAGACCGAACCCCATAGAGTATTTTTAAACCAATCTTTGCAAGTTTCACTTTTTGTGAATTCCAGTCTGTTGTGCATGCCTGTTGTCCACAGCACTCCTGCACCTACGGGCTCCAATGCCCATTCATTTCATGCCTCTGGATTATTCCTGCCTCATTAGACCACTTTGTTGAAATTCAGATTTTTCTACAGATAAAAGGTGCATGAATTTCTATTGCCATGAGACATTTTAAAGCAGTACTTTCTGAAAGGCATTATTATTTTGTATCATATTAGATTTTTCCAGAATACATTAATATTATCTTCTCTTCCTTTCAAGATATATTTTGCATGGTAAAAACAAGACCTCACTCTCCAAGCCTACAAAAGAAATCAAAATAAGATTATTGATCATGTGTGTTTCTACATAGGAGAAACATTAATTCAATACAAGCTGAGTATTCCTAGTAACCCCAAATCCTGAAGCCTGAATTAAAATCTGGAACTTCTTGACCAGCACCATGACATCAATGTGGAAGATGCTACACTTGGCTCACCCACAGCTCATGGGCAAAGCACGGTGCACTAAGGATACTGCAGAGGGTACCTCCAGGCCACGTGTGAGGCTCACGTGGAGAGCTGGTCAACCTCATGTTATGCTGAGTGCCATCCCGACAATAGCTCATTATATTTATAAGAATGTTCTACTGATAAGTTGAGCTATAAATGGCTACAGTCAACAAGTTCTTCAGATAACTCACTATTATTGTGGAATGCTGGACTGCGTTGGATTGTGTTGCCGAGTTCAGGCACCTAAATTGGTTTAATGACAGTAGAGTGTTCATCTTTGACAGGTCTAGACAAAAAAAAAGGGTATGCAAGGGAAGAATCATGATATGTGTGTGTGTATGAACAGTACAGCTGGGATGGATATGCCGTGCTTCTGCATAATTCTGTGAGAAGTTGAATTTGTGCTGGTGGTGGTTGGACAGGATATTATGTCGGCCTCTAGTACTATGGACAATCACTAGGAAGATAACAAGGTAGAAAGTATTAATTATTCTGTGATATAATTCAGCTATAAAAAATAAAACAAGTTAATAGCTACACTCTCTTAATTCACTGATTAGAGACATCTGCTATAATTCTGTATGTAAATATAATACCATGTATGCACCTTGTACGATACCAAAACATTATGAAAACAGTTTGCAAAATATTAATTCATCGAATCTGTCTTGATGATTTATCTTGAAACTGTCACATTGCTATTTGTTCTTCAATTAAAGAAAGAAAGAACATTCTAAACAACAGAGCTGGAAATCTGAAGCACTGCTTCTTCCAAACACTGCCAATATGAAGTACTCTACCAGCCTTCTACCTGCCAGGGCAAACATGGCAGCCTGTGCCAGTGGAAAGCAGGTGGAAGGTGACAGGGAAGGGGAACGGGATTAGCCACTGGCCTGAGCCCACAGCTGAGGTCACCATCAGCGCCACTGTTGCCTCTGCGGCTGGGTCCCTACTGTCATGATTATTTATTCCCTTGTTCGTTCAGGCAGCATGCATGCAGGGGTGCCTAGCCATACGCTGCATGCTGCGTGTGCTTTAGAAGACGCGCAGAGACACATTTCCCCAGTGCCCTGGCCAGGACTTGCGGTGGTGGACTGCAGAGTACTGTGCACCCCCTTCTTGCCGCCCTCCATTGCGGAGCGCCCAAGCACCCCGGAGGTGGGGCCTCCAGGACCTCCTCTGACTCGCTCCCTTCTCCACAACCCATGTCCTTTCTGTCTGACAGCCTCAGCCCTGAACCCCACTCTGCACACAAAGGCAGACTCCAGGTTTAAGAGGGAAGGCATTCTGAGAGGCTCCTTGACTCCTCCGGTACTCAGCCAGCTGTAGCCAGCGCGCGCACTCTGTTGCTAGGCAACCGCAGCATAGGGGAAAACACAGCGGGCCTGTAGGACCAGCGCTCCAGCTTCGTGCACTAACAACACCGTATGCGAATATAATGCACTAATTTACATCATTTGGAGGAAGCTAGCTGGAAGGCTCCTTCTTCATATATTTCAAAATTGGGAGAAAGAAAGAATGAAAAGTGTGTTACACTGATTGGCATGCATTCAAATGTATATTTAACGCTTTGTTTTAGAACAGGATGTAAAATAATTCTAAAAGTGGTTTCATTAAGCTTGCTCAAATACTGCCTTGTATTTAGTGACACATGGTATTGACTGATAAAAATTGGCAAATTTGTCACATAAATTTATGTTACTAAATGGTCTATCAAATTGTTTATTTTTATATTTATTTATTTATTTTTACTTGCTTATTTTTTATTGCTCTCAGAACTTTCATTAGGTGAAGTATGGGTAAGAGAAAACCCCTGAAACAGTTGCCCATGCACTTCAGTACAACTGGAATGGAGACTCTGCTTGAAGATGGGCCTTCCCTGAGGTAAAGGCAGAGCTTTCATTTTGAAAGGGGAGCTAATCGGCTTATTGCCCTGAGGCCTTGTTCGATTGTTTTACATGGTTGGCTGAAGGATGGTAGTCTCTAGGGACAGGACCAGATGCAAAAGTCCTGGCCACGTGAAGACAAACAGCCCAGACTCTCGTAGGCAGGCCTGTCTCCACTAGTCTCAAGTCAAGATTTGGTGGAAGGGGGACCATGACGAATAACAAAAGAATCGGTTTCTCAACAGCAGGTATAAATTAATCACTTTCATTACAAATTAACTCACACAGTGGCTCACAGGGCCCCGACCTGAGCTGATTCTTCACTGGCACCACACCCTGAAGCCCAAACTGCCTTGCGGCCAGGTGGAAGATCTGCTGGTGGAAGGGGTGCGGACTTCTTGGTTACAGTGAGAAAGGTCCAGATGGGCAGACTCGACGGAAGCAGTAGTCTGGGAAGCTGCTCAGACTGCTGCAGGTGAAGGACCGGAACTGGCTACACATGCTCACAACGTAACCCAAATCTGGCAAACAGAAATTCTTATGCGCTGAAAGCCACCTGGAAAAGTTCTGTGGCGGAGTGGACAACACATGACTGGGCTGAAGAGCTTTCTGAAACAGAAGTCTGCACTGCCTCATCGGCTCCAGCAGAGAACAATGTCAGACCAGGAAAAGCACTGACCTAGCCTCCCTGCTTAGAAGCCTGCTGCCCTGGAGTTGAGTGTCAGAAGTCAGCTCCTTCGAAGCTCCCCAGCAGCAGAGCTTTGGCCAAACCCTTGTCTTCACAAATTCTCAACACAGCAGTCAGGTGGCACCAGAGCCGGCTACCTCCTCTGCTGCCACCTCCTACTCTCCTCAATAGCTGTTATTTTTTTATTTATTGGCCAAAAACAGTGAGCCCTGCATCCATGCTCCCAAGAGAACTCAGGGTGGGGAGTTTTGTGCACAGGATCTGTCTCCCCATCCAACCCAGAGTCTTTCTATTCCAGAGACCCTTCCTCAACCCTTCCTCAGCCGGCACTCTTCCCCTGCAAGCCTGCCCTGCCAGGCACAGCCGCACTCAGCCCTGCCTCCTTCCATCTGTGGTGTGGCTGCTGGCAGGCCTGCATGCTGAGCTCTCCACCCGGGCTGGGCCTCTTTTCTCCTCAGCTGTTCACAAGGTCCCTTCATTTCCTACATGTCCAGTGACCAGTTAATGAGTTACTAAAATTCCATGGTTCCCAAGGCCAGTGAGATAGCTCTACAGGCTAAGTGCACAGGGGCCAGGGTCCGATCCTCAGTTCTGCGCGCCGTGCCCAGCCCAGCAGGACCTGCCCCCAGGCGGGCCGAGCCAGTGATGGAGTCCAGATTCCCCCATTTTCTTCCTACTATTACAATTTTGAGCAAGTTAGGCTCCTAGAAAACACTTTTTCAACTTAAGTGAATGGAATGTAGGTGGAGTAAGCTTCAAAACTCTCCACCGTGAATTAGCCTGGAGTCGTCACCAGCAGTCTGGTATCTGGCACTCCCTGCATTATGAGGGAAGCTGTGAATCAGAAGCAGCAGTTACAGAAATGTTTGCCAGGCCACATTTAGAGATTCATTATCTTAACTATCTGGGGCATTTATGGAAAACCATCATCATAGCAATCAGGATAATTAAATAATTTTCCTTTGTATAAAATGAAAGAAGAAATGTTTTGTAAAGATTTAAAAAATAAAGCAAATATAATCACAGAATATTAGGCCACAATTTTCTCAGGCAAATAAAGGTGCCCAGTCACAAGCACCTGACTGGTCTGTGTCTGCAGAGGAGGTTCAGGAGGGCCACGCGCGACGTGTCTGCTGCTCTGGAGCTCATCCCGCAGGAAGATATGAATGCCATGGCTTTAAAGTGCCGAGGAAATAGACATCAGCAGGCAGAAGGGGTCATGGGCTGAAGAGATCTTCCCTGGGAAGGGCACAGCGGGCAGGCGGAGGGCCACGGGAAGTTGGAAGTGGACGCATAGACGGATTTGGTAACAGGAAGTGAGGGAGACGCTCACTTCAGGAAGAGAAGAGAGAGGCTAACGCAGGTGGATGGACCGCCGGGGCTGAGGAGGCCCTAATGCAGTCAAATAGGACCTGTGGGATGCAGCATGCACTGAGCAGTGTCAAGTGGTGAACAGGAAGCATTTGCTAACTGAGGAAAAGTAGTTTTTCTTCTATAAGAAAGATTGATAAGAAAGGAGGGAGCCAAAGGCTGAGAGGTCAATTGGAAGATGAGGTCAGACGTTCCCACTGTCAACAGTCACAGCAAGCACCTCTGATGGAATCACCAGTGCTGGTAGTCACAAGTCAGGTGACACACGGCTGCTTCTGCAGGAGGCCTCAGTTTGCTGTCACCCTGTTTTAGTGGTGAACACTGGTGTTCCAAGTGCACCAGATGGCAATTATGACAAGGACACGTGACACTCTGGGGAGATAGAAAGAAAATTTAGCTGTGATGTACTTTTTGTGCTGCTATGTGGGCATGAAAATCTCAGTTGGGTTCACAGAGTTTTGATTCTTCGCTGGTCCTGGTGGTGCACATCCAAGAGCCCTGAACTTCGGAGGCCTAAGGATCATCATGAGTTCTAGCCAGCCTGTGCAACTTAGCAGGGCAGTGCCTCAAAATTGGATAGATAGATAGATAGATAGATAGATAGATAGATAGATAGATAGACAGACAGACAATAGCTGACAAATAGATAGATAATAGATGGCAGACATAGATAATAGATACATAATAGATGACAGACAGGTAATTGGTAGGTAGATGGACAGACAGGCAGACAGATCATGAACAAGTAGCCATGGACCACCAACACTGCAGAGCTAGAGTGACCTAGCCCCTGCTCGTCACTTTCTGCAGACCACAGACCAAGTGCAGTTCTTCACGCGTGGGTGTGTGCTTCTCTTTTGCTACGTGTGAGCTCTCTTACTACTTAGCACAGCATGTTGCCCCAGAGTTCTGGTGCTCAGTGTCACAGTTTGGATCTGCAGTGTATAATTTTACAAAGACCCTCATGACACTAATTTTTCTGTAATGGAAGAAGTGCTCATGCTTTTCTTTGGTAACACTCCATTAAGAGAAACAGAACATAGAGTTAAAATGAAGACCGGTATAGTATTTGTCACTCTGAATTGAACTGATGGATTCTTAAGAGGAACGTTTACCATGCAAGCTCCTATCAAGAACATGATGGATTAATGTCAATGTCCCCAGCCCCCATTTTGCACCAAGCATAGCAGAATATTGTCAAAGATGTAGTTGACTCATTGACTCTAATGAGCTCCAAAGAGTTGAAAAAGGGAAAATGCAAAGATGCAGGAAGATTGACAACTAAGCCATTCCCACACACCCAGACGACGATTTATTTGCATCAGCGCATGCGTGCAGTCCGCAGTTTCTACAAGCCTGACAGAGGTCCGCAGGCGCCTGAGTTACTTTCTCAGTCCCTCCCCGCCCCGCCCCCCCATGCCCCTCCCATTCGTCTCCCGACTTCCTCCTACTCGCCTTTCTTTTGCTTCTTGTTTATAATTTGGATTTTTCTTTTTTATACAAATACATTTTATTATTTACTTTTTATTATAAAGAAAATAAAGATAAATCATAAAAACAATGGTATAGAATTTCAATACAAAATAATTTGTTTTTTCAGTATACGGAAGACCATGTGATGTTTAAACTTGTGCGTTCACTTTATTTATCTTAATATTACAACAGATTGAGCATGAAAAAATAGATTAAGGACATGGACACCATTTGCATCCAGTAGATAAAACATCTTCTTTCCACTATTTTTGAAAACAGTAATTTCAACTGATATTTTTAGAATGCAATTTGGCTGGTTTCCAATTTGGGCAGAACGTTTAATTTGAAGAATTCTTATTCTCTGGAATGTTAATTGTCTTTCGAGTCAATACTTTTACGCATATACAAGATAACGTAAAATTATCTTCAATTTACTTGGATCCAAACTTGATAAAATAGTAAAAATGAAAAGGAGCATTCCACGAAGTTAGTAACGTCACGCTTGCTGCTTTGGGGTCGCTGCTAATTTAGGATTTTCAGATCAGCCAGCATTTTCTACTGCATTCTGTCAAAAGATGAGTACTACTCTCACCCCTGGGGCGGTGTCTCGTGATGCCACAGACTTCCCTGCTTCCACTGTTTCTGCCACTGAGAAAGGCGCTGTCCGCTCCATGGACCTGGCAGTGACGCTGCCCAGAAGGGCGCAGTGTGGGGACTCGCAAACCTCGTCACTCCTCTGGACACGGACCGCATGGGCGGAAAGCCTTGTCTCCTGCGGTGTGGCTCTCGGGCGGTCAGCTTCTGCTGCTTATGAAATTTCAGTGAAAGCATAGACAAAGTATTTTTTAATCAGCTTCTAATATTTTGTCATGTCATAAGGGGCATACAGAATATTAGAATTTTTCAAACTTAATATTTTACATTGCTCAGGGTTATTTAGTAATGGTTTCATTTTGTAGTTTATTTAGTTCTGTTTGTTTTCCTTCAGGACAATATTTCAAGTGGAAATTAAAGCATAATCATTTACTGAAATTAATGCCTATCTTCCAGATAAGCCAGTGTATGTTAAGAAACTGTAAGCTATGGCATGTGACTCTTAAACGCTAACCCAGAACTATTAATGGGATGGTTTTTATTTAATTAATCACATCCCTACGACAAAATTTGCTTCAAATACAAATTAGTATTCACATCTCAGGGACCATTTAGTCCTTTGAATATGGTTAGGGAAAGGAGGCCAAATGTAAAAGAACCAGATATTTAGAAACAGAGCGGCTGGGGAGAGGAGCTATTCCTCTGTGTGCAGTGCTCACGGCAGAGGACAGACAGGATGGGCACATCGTGATACATGGTCCATAAGTGATTGAGGGCCTGGGAGCTGTGATCCAACGCGTCCTAAATAGCGCGCCCTTCCGTGGCACTGACCTGCATTTCGCTCTGTTATGGGCCGAGTCACTGCTGGATCCTCCAGCGACAGGCTCTGGACACAGCAGGACACGTGGCGGTGACAAGAGTGGGAAGAGCCTGCAGGGACGCACAGCGACGTCTGTGTAAAAAGCCTGCCCACTCATGAGGACTGCTCTTCTTCTAAAGTGGTTGTCAAAAACAAATCACAGCATAACACCTTGGAGTTCGACACTGTGCCAAGTCTATGAGCTGGTTGGGAACTCTGGCTTTACTTTATGACCTAAGCCCTTTCTCCTTGGGGTCTCCCCTGTCCACGGTCCACGGGGCGGTGACGGTCACGCGTGCCCTCTCGGGGTGCACGCCCTCTCAGGTGTCCGGCTGCACAGGAATCTCTGTGGCAAACCCCATGCGCACGAGCCACCGATGTGCAGATGCCGGAAGAGTCTAGACTGCAAATCTCCCTCTCATCCACGAGGCTGTTGTGGGGGAGACCGAGGAGCAACCTGGTGAAGCGCATCGGGTCGCTACCTGCCGGAGAAAGACGCGTCCTTCCTGTGGAAAATGGTGTAATTTAGATACATGTTGGGCCCATTTTCAAAGTGCACAGAGGAGACCGGTGCTCCGAGGAAAGCTGAATTGAGGTGGAGAAAGCACAACAGGCAACGTCGGCAGCGCATCTGCAGCTGAACAATGTGCTCAGGGAGCGGTGCAGCCAGCGCCGAGCTCCTGCAGGAGCTCCACGGGGAGAAGGGCGCCGCTCCCAGGCGAGGCAGGCTGCGCGGCCGCCCTTGGGGACGCTAGGTCCCGCGCTTTCCGGAGACCTAAGCTCACATAAGCAAATTAAGAAAGCTGCTGGTGGAGTCACAGCTGGTGAAATAACTAAGACATCTGAGAAAACAAGTATTTGATAATGCATGAAAACACACTTAGTACCCCAGAACTTCTGTTGAGTAGATTTTTATAAAGCTGTAGCGCATGTGTAAGAGTGGTCGTTCACCTGATTTTTCCCCTCAGTGACAGGACAGAAGGGAATAAACCTCTCAGCTTGGTCGGTCGCCCAGACAGGAGCTGCGCAGGCAGCAGGGAGGAAGACTGCTATAGTCACCGCTGTCCTAGGCGTGGCTGTTTTCCTATGCTGCCCAGAGACATCTCACCTTTCAGATCTATTTCACAGCTCCATACTATTATTTTATAGAGGAAATTGAGTTTAAAACACCGTCCCTACACTATATTCCCATCAGACCTCTTTTATCATAATTAGTATACTGTGTCTTAATGTATTATTTAAAATTCATAATTTGTTATTCCGTGGTAATTTATGAGCTAGTTTTCCATGAGGAATCTTTCCATATACATGTTTTCATGTACTAATTTGCAATCTAATTCATTAGCAGAATTATCCAAAGTATTGAAAGAAAACTATGGAGCAAGCCACAGGCTCAGTACATAAAAGTAACTTCCTGATTTAGTTTCTAGAGAATAAATAAGTATTCTATGATCAAACACTTGTGATAAAATAAGTTTCCATGATGTTAAACTTTGTTAGTTTGACTTGGGAATGTTAAAGGATTTGTATGGCTTATAGTAAGAAGCAAAACATCGTCATTCTAACTTGAGAATGCTGAGGCTGTAACTCAGCACTGCCAAATGCATTTTCGGTTTATATCCCAACTCTCCATGAAACTTAAAAGCCTTAGTATATGTGTGAAGAATGTAAAAGAAACAGGTAAACTTTCATGGCACAGTTCTAGCACAGTGCATCCTATTACCACTTCACAGTGTCATCAATGAAATAATTCAGATTTCCACATCTTTTAAAATGTTTCTAACATTTCAATTTGAAATTATTAGATTAGCAGTTGCAAACAGAGTTCAGACCTCTGTGGCCTACTCCATCTGTAGCCCTGGACAAAAGCTCTGAGGAAACCACAGCTGAAAATCGTGCTAAAATCGGTGGCTGGTGCTCTCGGAAGGAGCACTCCAGAGTTTCCTCCAGTGCTGCAGGCTACACAGGCCTTTGCTTTTTTCTCTAAGTTTGTGGATATAATTTACGTGTGCTCAGCGGCCACCCCCACTGCAGAGGCGTCTCCACATAGGACCCACTGCGGTTCCTCTTCTTTCTATTTCCTATTTCTGTCCTCTGCTGCAAACCCCTGTCCTCTCCTGTTCTGTCCTGAAACTGGATTTGATTTTTCCTCTTTGTTCCCTTCTTTTCCTTCCTTTTTTCCTTTCCCCTGCCCCTCTCCAGGTGCCTTTACCTTTGGAGCAGCCTCTTCCTGTTTCACAATATCCATTTATGTTTTCATTTACATTTCCAGTTTCTCACAGAGAGATGATGGGACACTTCTACACCTTTGGTTTCAGTCCAGTGGAAGCCTCTGGGTCCCCCCTCAGCTTCCGGCTATCTAGGCAGAGCAGTGCTGCTAGGGCAACCCAGGGTATGGCCTGGGACCAGCTCAAGAGCTCCAGAGCACCCCGTGAGCATGCCTCTCACTCCCCATAGGTGCCTTAGTCCTCTTCCTGCCCAACTAAGCGCTCTGGGCAGCAGACCCTGTGTGGGGCATTTGCCATGGGCCCTGAGATATTATATGCTTCTTGGAAAGAATTATGGTTGTATATACTCCAAACTCCTTCTCCAAATGGGACAGCTGGCAGGACTGACCCCGTGAGACTGGTCTAACACATGTCAGTGCATTTGTAGATCAGCCTGAGGGGGATGGCTACCACTTTGTCCTGCATACTTTCTTAAAGAGAAGAAGAGCTGCATATTGTAGGTGCTGCAGCCATCCGATGATTACACTCCCCAAATGCATCCACTGCGAAGTTATTGCTGCTACTTTGTTTACCAAAATACCCAAATTGCATCTGTCCCTCAAAAACTACATAGTAGTCTGAGAACTATAGAGAAATGAAAAGTCAAAGAACATATATTTGTTTCCAACACATATATGAACCGATGTTTCATTACAAGTTATCAATTTTCTTCCTGTATTTTGCACATGTATAATTGTTCTAGAAATAAGCATATTATTCTTGTTTATCCTTAATTTATGGCTATTATAAGTTTAAAATATTGAGAAAGTTATGGGCTATGATTCTTGCAGCTCTTCATCCTGGCACAGCGGGGTATCAGGCAGTTAAGAAATGCCAGGGACTCAGCTGTGGAGCTGTGGGAAATCACACGAGGCCCTCAGTCTCCTTCACCCCAGGCCTGGGTGGCAGGTCAGGGCACCTGCCACCTTCACTGAGTCACTAGGCCACCTATGTAGAAGCCATGAGGGACGGGAAGACAATCTCAGCTCCAAGGTGAAGTGTGTCTGTGTTCTCTTACAGCAGAGCAGCACCCCTGCAATCAGACAGCACCTGGTGCTGGTCACAGAGTGCAAAGCCCCTCTGGGTTTTCTGGGTGGGTTCCCAGGTATCTTCCTTTTGATTGGTGCTGTCTAGGAAAGTTCCTAGAGCTGTTGAGGTCTGGCCCTATCACCAGCATGGTGCCCTAAGGTCCCGGTGCACTTCACCTTCGGCTGAAGATCTTGATTGCCCAGGATTTACCAAGGTTATGGGAGCTGCCACTCCCGGTGACAGCCATGCGTGCGGGAGTTGACATCCAGTGGTAGGTGTTGCTGGCATCAGACTTGACTCTGGTGCCTCCATCCTTGTGGATGCTGGCTCCAGCTGTGTCCCCCAGGGCATCACAGTAGCTGACAGCTTGGGCATGTGCATTCCACCTCCCCTTTGTCTAAGGTGCTCTTCGCAGTTCAGAGGCAGGAAGCATGGGAACACTTCGCCTTCTGCCACGGTGCCCCCCTTCACAGCAAGGTTTCCACCCCCAGCACCCCTCCAGAAGGCTCCTCAGCCCAGAGGAAAAGCTTTCCATTTAGCCTCTTCCTCCTCAGAACTTGCTTCTTGCTCAGGCTGCTCCACCACTCTTAAATCATCCTGTGTTCTCTCAAGAATGTGTATGCTCCTCTCTCCAGCATTTGATGCAATCTAAAAGGAAATTATAAAATTATTATTGTCATTATTATTTATATTTTAGGGAAGGATTTACAGAGTGTTCAGTGTCTCACTACTAGATTGGACTCATAGTGATCTGCCTGTTTACAGCCTCTAGGTGCTGGGATTATAAGCACGTGCCACCATGCACAGTCTCAATTGCAGTCTCAGCACGCCCCAGGGGTGGGGCCGGCAGGGTGGGCACAGGGATTGAACCCCCCAGTCCCTGTGCCTGCTTGCAAGTGCTTTGTCTGCTGAGCTATTTGGTTGGCCCTTTATAAAATCATAAAGGTTACAAAGGAAAAAATGGTCCTCATGATGCTAAATGGAAAGACCAACCTAGGACAAAGAGGCTTGTGCATGGGCTTCTGCACGTCCTGTCGACCAAGTAAACCAGGAGCAGCACACAGAAGAGCCAGGGTCCTTATTACCGGGGGAGCAACACTCCTGTGAGCCCCAAACACACCCCTGTGCTCTCTGTTAACAGGAGGCTTTCCTCATTTCAGTTCTCATAGCAATTCCGGCCCTGAGACATTAGAGAGCTAGAACTGAGGGGGCAGCCTCCTCAGGAGAATTTGCCACTGAATCTTGCACCAAAATTTCCATGGTGCTCTACAAAAACTGATGATGTGCCCCTCACACAAGTCCAGGGCACAGGTCGGCTCCCCCTCCAGGGAGGGTCCTGCCTGGCGGGCTTTAGGTACTCAGCACATCTGAGGAATGCTTGGCTTCCGACATGACACGCGGGCTGTGAATCCTCTGGCCTGCTTGCCCCGGGCCACTGTGCCGCCTACAGAGTGCCTCCTCCCTTGGTAGGCACCCCTGGGCTAACCCTGTCATCCCTGTGTGCCACTGTGCTTTATGTGTGATGGCCGTACATACTGAGCAGCCTCTGTGCTGTAAAATGAGTCCCGGGGCCATGCTAGCACACAGCTCGTGCGTGGAGATGCAGATGCATGATAAGCCTTATCACTGTTGTTGATCATGGGCACCCAGCGTTTCAGCCATCACTTTGTAAAGGTCTGGTTAGCAGAAAATTATTTTCCTACAGAGATCCTGATGGGCAACATCTAATTTATTGTTAGCAGACTAACTCCAACCATGCATTTAAATGAAAGTCTCAGCAATTTATGCTGATACTCATAGAGATAAATGCTCCTATTTCTGCAGCTCTTTTTCCTCTAGGTCCTGTGTTATGCTCCTTTCTCTTTACTGCTTTCTTGCACACAGCAGCTGCATGTGTGGATCATATGCACATTCCGTGAAGATCGCCTCTCTCCAGCTTAGGTGGTCAAAGGGCTCTGCAAATGCAGCATCTGAAGCTCTTTGGAGGACAGGGCAGTTCTGGTTGTCAGCTTGAGCTAAGCCCGAATGCAGAAACTCAGCCCCACCTGCAGGTCCTGGACAGCCCAGCACTGGATGGCCTGGCCCAATGTCTTCCGGCCCGCAGACATGGGGCATGCAGACAAAATGCCAAGCGCAGCCCAGTCAGTTGTTTCACCCCTTTTCTCCATGCCTTCAATCCCAGAAAGAAACAGGACCCAGGGTGCTCTTCCTTTGTGCGATGCGCAGACCTCACTGCAGGAGAAGTGGCAGACAAAGGTCATTGATGTATATGCAATTTACTTTCTTCTGAAATTTAGGTTCTTAGAAATTTCTCCAGTTTCTTAGTTTGAGATAATGTAGAGCAGATAACATTTATTTATTAACTAATTAATTGATTATAGAAATAGTGGCTGAATATTCCCATGTGCCAGCATTGGGAATCCATCTAAAATTTGGTTAGATTAGTAGTTTGGCTGACAACAGCAATTTTGTAATATTGAGTAGAATTCACTGGAAAGAAACACAGGGACAGTGGGGAGGTCAGGCAGGCACTGGTCACCTTGGTCCAGGGAGGTATGCGGCAGCCTCAGGGTGACTGTGTCTAGCTGTGAGAGGGTGTGCCAGCCAAGTGTTGCCCAGGACATGCAGAGCATGCTTGGAGAGAGAGCACTGAGATTTATGTAACATGCAAACACCTGTTCAAAATATGTTAAAAAAGCCAACTAGTATGAGATCTTAACCACAGGTTAGTGAAAAATACAAGTGTTGTTAATAATATTGATGGTAGATTTGGGGAGCAGGTATCAAAAATTGAACTCAGGACTCCCATTTGCCAGGCAGGTGCTGGCAAATCACTAAGCTAAATCACCTGACCCTTTAATGCTAGGTAACCTTTCAGTCTACAAAATCTAAACTGACAACAGAACTCTTACACACAGTGGGAAATTAAGACAGGCAGTATCAGTGGAGTGTTAAGCAAAAGGCATTTATTAACTGTATAATAGAAATCAAAATCATAAAGCAATAACCAGTAATTGAATTATAGGAGGTATCAAACTATGAGGCAGTAAATCCAACATTAATGGAGTCAGTAGCTGAACTCATCAGAGCACAGGGTCCAAGAAAGGGGAGGACTTTGAGGGTGACCCAAAGGACAATGCAGAGAAAGGTACTGTCACTGAACCAGAAGTATGCATGCTGGGAGTCCTGTGCCTAGAAATGGGGTCTTTGGAGGTCAAGGGGAGCCCTGATGATGGCCCCGCGTGGGTGCCCTGGGCACCTCCAGGCAGTGCTGCTCTCACCAAGCCTCCTGCCCCACTCTGAAGCAGGGCTCAGCACAGTGGCCCTGAGCATAGTCCACAGACTGTGGCCATTGTAGTGCTAGCTCTAAGGAAAGGCGCTCAGTCCAACACTGTTCATACTTCTCTCTCCTCGAAGCTAACCAGCTCTAAGGTGGCCGACAGCACACAGGTGATTTTCACTCTTTGCACGCCAGAAGCAGCCCAGTCCCCTTCCTGAGTGATGAGCTATGCCACACTCCATGTGCTAGTGACAGCTGAATGGAAGAGTGGCCCATGCCCTGCTCCAATGAGCAGAGGCAAAGGAGTATAAGTGAATGGGTGTGATTTGAGCCAAGAGGACAACAAGCACATGTTGTGCGGGAGTGAGCGCCAAGTGGGCGAGGTGTGTGCATGTGTAGACGGGCCCTTCAGCCTTCCGTCACTTCTCATGTTGCTGACAAAATACCAGACACCCAAAGCTAACAAATTGAAGGTGTATTTTGGATCACAGCTTGTCAAGTTTCAGGCCACAGTCCGCTGGCCTCAAGGCAGAGCAGTGCAGCAGAGGGTCTCGCAGAGGAGGAGCAGGCGTGGCAGAGCAGCAGGAGGCAGCAGCAGCAACAGTGGGCCTTCCTTGCCCTTTTATCCCATCCAGGAGCCAAATATTTTGGGTGGTGCCACCCACAGTGTGAGTGGAGCTTCCATTACACACACTCAGATCAGTGCAAAATAAAGCTGGTGGACTAACCCAATCCCACACCTTTAAATCCAACCTGCTCTGGGAAGCCTCATCTAGAATGTGGGGGGACAAAGTGCAAGGGGCTTTTAAATTAAAAGAGCCATTCCCACCTCAGCCTCCTGCTGTGAGCCACAGCAAAGGCTCTTCGCCCTTGGCTAAGACAGTCCATAAACAATCCATAACACTTTGTCAGCATAAATAGCTGTAAAGGACCGGAAGGTCCACAGGGACACTGAGTACTTGGGGGAAAGGGCCACCCAGGTTGCACTGTGCTGGAGAACAATTAATTCTTGGAGCTCATGAAATCTGAAATTAAAGACTGGGTTTACCTGGAAGAAATTTTGACTATAGGCAAGGATAAGGGACAGAGGTAGACAGACAGACAGACAAAGAGACGGAGTGAGAGGATAACCTGTTAGAGCATGGTGACAAGAGGGGACAGTTCTTGAGTCTCTTGCCCATTTGGATGCAGCCTTGACTTCCTAGTGGTCCTCAGCACATCAGGCAAGCTGGGCATCTATCAGCCCTGCAAGCAGCAGTAATGCCTCTGGTCTGCATGAGGGGCAGCTGGGCTTTGGTCGTCTGTGTCACTGGCTGCCAGCTGGTCCTGGGCACGCGTTGCTCACCTTCTGATATCTGCAAATGCTTACAGAGTAGTTGGTGTCTCTCAGGAATGCTGCGAGGACCTGGCGAGGACGCACCACTTGCTGCTCTGTGTCCCTCAACAGGAGCTAGCACAGCTCCCACCAGGGTGCGGGCCACTCCGCGCTCAGGCTGTTGTGTCAGCAGGGTGCCCTGTGCAGCCCTGGTGGTGCAGGCTGGATCTGTGCAGGAGGGTGCAGCGGTGGGCGAGGAGGCTCCTTGCCCAGCTCTGCTTAGGGACCGTTCTTCAGGTCTCCATGTATGATTCTTGACTACCACCCACTCCAGTCTTCCACGGGCAGATCCCAAGGGGGAGTTCTTCCCACCTTATGCGAGGTTCTCACTCCGGGTGCAGAGATGCCATGCTCCTGTCCAGGCTGACATGCTTGAGAGAAAATATGGAAAATTCGATTTCCTCTTCACTCGTACATTTCTTGAATTCTCACCTACACATTTGATTCATTTTGGTTTCAAGATGCATGGCGGTGCAAGGGGCTTTTAAATTAAAAGAGCCATTCCCACTTCTGCCTCCTGCCGTGAGCCACAGCAAAGGCTCTTCGCCCTTGCCTAAGAGAGTCCATAAAATTTTATGAAACCATAAGTCACAGGTTCAGTCAATATCTATGACCTTGCAGGAACTCAGAGCTTTCTTTTTGTCTGTTTCTCAGGAGAATGAAAAAGGTCACTCATGGTGACATTCACAAACCAGTAGCAGGCAAGGAGAAAAGGACCAGCATGCTCCTCGGTGAAACGGAGCAGTCACGAGGACGATAGGGTCGCGTGCAGCGCAGATGTCAGGGCTGGAGCGCTGCTGTGCTGGAAACAGCGAGTGACAGCGGAAGGCTCGGGCACTTGGGCTGATCACACCAAGGAGAAAACGTAGTTCTACTTAAGAGACTGAAATACAGGATTTGCTTTGTTTTGTTTTATTTTATTTTATTTTTTGGCCGAACTGGGATTGAACTCAGGCCCTTGCGCTTGCCAGGCTAGTGATTATTCTACTTAGCAATCTCCTCGGCCTTTTTTACTTTTGTGCAGAGGCTATAAGGAAAGAAAGAAAAAACGATGAACGTACATAAACGTTTGCGCACAAGCATGTGTCACGTGCCGTGCTACCTTCTACATAGATACGTGAAAGTAGGAATAGTATGTGTGCACACGTACGCACACGGCACATGAACACGCAGAGCACGTGCACTCTGCGGTGTCCTCGTGTGCTCAAGGGCCAAAGCTGTGGAGGAGCGGGCTGCGGGAAGCTGCGCTTGATCTCAGACGTAGGGGTGTCCTGCGGCACGTGCGGGCGCGACCCCCGCGGGGCAGAGCGGAGACGCAAAGCCGGGCGTCAGTGATTTTGGAACCAGCCTCTTGATCCCATTGCTCTCCTTGTCAGTGGGGGACAAACGCTGTCTGTACCGTGCAGGAAGGGGCGTTACGATGGTGACAAGGTCCACTGACTGCTAGGGAGGAGGCCACGTCCCGGGGCCACCGTTTATGCTTTACAGACAGGTTTTTATTAGCAGAGGGAGGAGAAGGGTGTAAGCCCGATGGGTCATTGGACCCGGGGCCTGAGAGAAGAACTAGAACTCAGCCCCCATCATTTCACGGTGCACGGGACACGGCCTTGCTGTTCAAGGGCCTTGTACCACGTGGGGAGTCAGGGCAATTCTGCGGGTACACTTCTCGGCCGCTGCGTGCACGGGAAGCGTCGTACTTCAGGCCTGCGGACACACCTGATCTTAGAGTGTGGTCACAGCATGTGCAGGAAAGTTGGGATAGCTGCACTGTCAGCTTATGCTGGTCTTTTGAAAGGAGCAGTTGCTGCTTAATTCTTTTTCTTCTGATGGTTTTGTCTTCCTGTTGAATTTCTTAATACTTTGTTATTGTTTTTTCCTTTAAGCCAATTTTACACGTTTATATCTCATAATCTGAACAACTGACGTGAAGATCTCATCACATAATACAGCAACCATTGCTGAATTCCTATTACTTTGTTTAGTGAAATCTTTTATTGTTTCTAATGCTGTCCTTTTTTCTATCACTATTTTATGTTCATTAAAAATTAAAAAATAATAAAAGGAAATGATACTGTGAAAAAATTTTTAAATGTATTTGATTGTAACAGGGTGTCACTATGCAGCTCAGACTCATAGTAATCCCCCTGTTTTCTACCTCACCAGCTCTGGGATTATAGGCATGCGCCACCACCTCCAGATTCAGTGGCCAGCTCAGCCCACCCCAGGGGAAGAGCTGGTGCAGCATGTGGTGCTGGGGATTGAACCTTGGTCTCTGCTCTTGCCTAAGCTTGCCTAAGTAGGCGTTCTAGCCCACTGAGCTATCTTGCTGGCCCTGGGAAAATGTTTTTCTTTGTGTGCACAATAATATTCTAGATCTATATCTCACACTGTGCATTAAAATTTTAAAATGGATTGAAACTCTAGACGTAACAATGGAAATGTTGAAAGATGGAAAGGTAACCCCTTGAGCGGCTAGGCACGGCCAAGGCCTTTCTGGAGAGAGCCACAAGACACAGGATGTAGTGTGGTATGTTGGCTTCCGGACTGCACCAAGTTTACGCACATGTGTGTAGCTGGAAACAGCCAACAGGAAGAGGGACCAACCTGCAGAGGGGAAAAGAGTTGTGCCAGCTTCTCCCAGGACAAAGAACTGGCACCTAGAACTACCAGAGAACTTAAAAATTATACCTCTGAAATAAAAGATCTAATGAAAAATGGGTAGTAAAGATTAATATATACATCTCAGAAAAGGAAATGCAAATGCCTCGTAATCACACTAAAAGCGGTCAGCATCTCTGGCCATTAGAGAAACACAGATTGAAGCGCTGAGCATCCTCTGGCTCCTGAACAGTGACCATCACGTGGGATGCAGCAGCGTGTCCCTCGGCTCTCGCCAGTGGCCAGGAGTGTGGCAAGCACCTGACCTATGAGTACCAACTCCTGATGTAAGAAGTAAAATGTTAATGCTCAAAGGTAACACACATTCGGAGGGCTTAACACATGGATTCATGTAACATGGCTTAAATTTTTATAAGACATGCAGTTACAAAACGTATCAGTAAAGAAATAGAATTTTTCTAATTCTGGAATAGATTTAAAAAGCAACTCTTCTAATTTTCTGCTGATGGCCCTCTGGAAAAGTGAATGATACAAAAGTCAGACTTTGCAGTTGTTGTTTTCTTTTTTCACTGAGAGAGAGAGAGAGAGAGTCCTGATTAGGACAAATGGATAGAGCCTGGGGTGTCGCTCAGAGTCGCAACGTGTTCTCTGTGCTCAGCATCATGCATGAGGCCTGGAGTTAGAGCCCCACCCAGCAGAAGAACAGAGAGGCCCACGCAGAAGCACACATCAGCTGTCTACTGTAGCAGACTGCAGCTCCGGCACCCAGGACCAAAGAAAGGGTGAAGTCATGGAGAATTTAAGGGGCATTTCTGTTACGGCCTCAACCTGTGCCCTAATTTCTCACCAACTAAAGAAAGGAATGGGGCTAGGGAGATGACTCACTGAAATAAGCGCTTCCCTGGCAAGCACAAGGGAATGAGTTCAATTCCTGGTTCCACCAAAATAAGAAAAAAAAAAAAAAAGAAAGAAAGGATTTTCAGTTGCAAGAATGTTACAAACAAGGCTTACAGGTTTTAAGGCATCTATGTGGTGTTTATTTATTTATTTTTTACATGCTTAATTATTAAAATTATTGAATGAAAATCTTAAATTGAAATTGCCTGCTCAGTAAATTATGAAATTGAGGATTAATGAATAGCAATTACGAAGGTGAAGCCCTTGATACTGACCCAATTAAGATCAAGTTGCTTTTCCATCTGGGGGTGGCCTGGGCGCATGCGCAGAGCGTAGGCCTCCGGAGGCGGAGTCCACCTGGTGCCTGCCAGCCGGGCTGCTCCGGGCCGGGCTAACAACTTCTAGTTTTCATTTCCAGCCCACATGCGAATAGCTCTGAACACCTTAACATACAACTCACTCTATCAAGGGTCATTCAGTTGCTTTTGAAGCACTTCAGTGGCTCTTAGATTTAGTCTTAGATTTTCTTCTACTGTTACCCTGTGAACGCCCCCAGAGCTGATGCACTGATAAGATTCATCAAATCTTCTAGCATGTTCCCTGCCAGACAGATGATATTCAGTTCCTTCTTTTACTTATTTTTTTAAAATGCTCTAAGATTTTGATAAGATTATTTGAATCCAGAGCAATCAGTTAAGTGGCCTTCTCTTGTGTATTGTAGGGTTCATAAAAATATCAGATACGGGAAAAATGTAGGAAACAACCCCAGCTGAAGCTTGTGTGCGACACTTCATAAGCGCACGGGCATGCCCTGATGTTAGGGGTGCAGCTGGGGAGCCCTGACTTAGCAGATTGCTGATGGATGGCAGTAGCTTCTTACTGGGAGAGCTGCATGAAGCCCTGGTTGCTGCTGAACTACTCAGGAACTGCAGTTCAAAGCCGCACATGCCTGGGTGGGCTGACTGCTAGAAGGCAGGCTCCTCATATGTGTGTCTGCAGTGGAGCTGAGCATGCAGGTCCACGCCCCTTCAGTATACAGCCGGGATGGAATTATTTTGCATGAAATGAATTTTACATTTTGAGCATTATCTTGAAAGTCTTTGAGTTGGATGTGGAATGTATGTTACCTATGGATATGAATATTAGATAATATAAAATTTAAGACCAGCCTGATAGTTTAGCCAACTAAAGCACGTACTTAGGCAGAGCGCAGTGGCCAGGGTTCAATCCCTGGGCTGCCGTGCCAGCCCCACCCCTGGACATGGTGACACTGCCACTGAGACTTGGCATGGTGGTACATGCCTTTGATCCCAGCGCTTGGCTGGCTGAACACAGGAGGATCACTAGGAGTCAGATCTGCATAGCGAGACCCAGTAGATCCTGGATACCTTTAGTAAATTCAGAAAAAAATTAAATTTTAATTGCTAAGACATTTGAGTTCACAAATAATTCTGAAGGAAAGTGGTATGGTTTCCCTTGCTGAGGGTGCTGGGGTTCCTGAGCCAGTAATCCTCAAGTCTTTCCCTTGATGAAATTCCTCTCAGGGGACTATAAGGAAGGAAGAAGTCCGACACGGGAGGGCCACGCTCCCTTTGCTGGGGATGTGCCGAGTTGGCAGCAAGTAATATGCTACTTAAGAGTCTAAAATGATAAAATAATCAGCAAACTAGAGCAGGACAACTGACGTCCTTGTAAACCCATCTCCAAATGGTATGATGAACTTTGTGTTTTCAGGTTTGTTTGTCTGTTTTCAAGCTTTCTCACTGCTTGAATTGCCTTTCTAAAGTCTTGCTTCTACTGGAGAGAAGGCAACTGGAACATAGCACTTGTGTGCAAAGGTGACTTGGTGGAAAGAGGGACTGATGAGGACCACGCTGGGTCCTAGTGTCCTGCCTTGGCGCCACGTTGCTAGTGACAGAGGAGGGCTGGCCTCCGCATTCCACCAGCTGGAGTGGCTGATTTTACTTGCTTCTGCACACAGGGAAGGGAGAATAAGTGATCTCAGTGAAGAGGGTCCATCAGCAGAGCCAGTAAAAGGCATGGCACAGAGAAGGCAGAGCATGTGGCAGTTTCAGCAAGAAATAGCTTGTATGTCATGGATTATTCTTTCCTCAGGACAATAACTAATAGCCTGGTGTTTGTTCTGA
This sequence comes from Ctenomys sociabilis, assembly GCA_004027165.1. NCBI lineage: Eukaryota > Metazoa > Chordata > Mammalia > Rodentia > Ctenomyidae > Ctenomys > Ctenomys sociabilis. The sequence continues at coordinate 46,575 of PVKA01005734.1, forward strand.
TAGAATGGAGAGAGCATTCTGTGAATGAGACTCTTACAAATGTGCTTTGACTTGGTTTGGATAGTACTGACTAAACAAACCTTTGTCCCAGGCTTTCAGACAGTGCTCGAGCACACAGCACCAGGGCCGCCTTCACCTGGAGGCCAGGACGATGGGCAGTGCAAGCGTGCTGTGTCTCACGATGCGTGCAGAGCAAGCAGCTGCAGATGGAGTAGACAGAGCACAAGAATGACGCCAGTCGGGAACGAGTATCTCATGAAACACAATGTTTGTGTTACCTAGCAGGTGATGCATAATCCATTCACTATTTTAGGATCATGTAAGTCACATAGAAATAAAGGATAATTTGTTTTGGGTTGTGAGATACGTGTTCACCTGTGGGAGACATTCTCTACCCTTCTCCTCACTTGCATTTTTTTCTTAGACACAGATCATACTGAGCCCGCTGGCACTTTTCCTACTTACTCTATGTGTTGTCTTTGTGCCCCTGAGAGATCTTGTCCTAGAAGGCCAAGCAGCCAATGCAAAATACTCATGAAAACATTGAGTGAGAGGAAGGAAGTTTCTTTATTCTGATTTCCAGACAGGTTTTGCTTACAATGATTTATGAGGAAGGGCTAGTCTCATAAGACTGTCACCAATAGGAGAAATCTTCTGTGCACCAGGAAACAAGGCTTTGTTTCTCTCCAGGCTTTGGAAAATATGTGCTCAGGCTCCTCACTCTTGTGGAGCAGGACCAAGACCCACATGTCCTCTCAGAAGTAGGTTCTCCTCAGAGCCAGAAAGGCAGCCACTGTCCAGGCACACTGGGGACCCTAGGAACCGCAAGGTCCCCCTCCTCCACTGTGAGGTTCTGGCTTGTCACTACGTCTCTGTTTGACAAGTTAAGATTGCCACTTCATTGCTCTTTCTTTGACTGGAAATCACCTCTGAATCATGAGTTCTTTCTCTACATCTTCCTTCATTTCTTCTTTAAACTGGGCCAATGTATTTAAAGAATATTATTTCTCAAGCATGTCACAAGTTAGGCACTCCTCTTCCTTTTCTAACAAACAGCCCACAGCCTTGCTGTGAGGCTGAAGCGCCTCAGGAGGGTCTCACCCTGAGCTGCCCCCAGAGTGAGGGCATAGTCACCCCCGCTCCCCAAGATGAACTCAGTCATAAAGCACATGTGTGCTTGCTCCTGCGCTGGCCTGTGGTATTAAAATCGGGGCAGAGGAGAGGCCGCATGACCTCATCACATAGCAATGGCCTTGACCTTCCCGGAGGAGAAAACTGGACCTTTTCACAGTGCTCATTTCTGATGGGGTTGACCCAAGGCAGTCATTCTTAAGGCACTTCACACGACTGTGAGCAAGTCTAGTCTTCCTCTTTAGGAGGAAATTCTGCATTTGCCCTAAAGGAGTCTTGAGGGACGGTGGAAACGCTCACTGCCTGGGTGCAGAGTACAGCATCCTTGCTGGGGTGCTCTGCTGCTGTGCATAGTGGGAAGCCCTGTGCCAGGCTGCTCTGGGGGCAGGAGTGACAGTGTCCATCGCAAGCCTTGGGCACACTTTCCAAGCCTCCACAGAGACAGTATTCTCCACACAGGAAACCAAGTGCTTAGGGCTACAAACCGGCAAAACCAAGCACTCTGGGCCTGGGAAGGCAGGAATTGAATCACTAGAAAAGGCCAAATTGAGCCCTGGAGCTCTAGGAATAGCACCTGGTAGTAGCAAACTCTCTTAAAAATGATCTATTTTCGTGCAATCTTCAACTGGTCACATCTGGGTTCTTAGGCTTGTGTCAGTCTTGGTCCCTTATGCAGAGGAGACTTTGGTGGGGGTGGTCACTCCTGGTGGCAGCGGAAGGGCTGCAGCGTCCAGTTGGGCCCCAGTGCAGAGAAGGCTCACCACAGCCTCCCAGCCACCGCTGGGAGCTCTATTTTTATTCCTGCGCTTTCTCCACACCTTTGTGCACCTAGAAACTCATTCACTGCATTGGAGGCTTTCAGCTGTGCTTTTCAACACACAGGGAGTGTCCCTGACAGGGTCAGTGCTCGGGAAGTGAGCTAGTGTCTAAGGCCCCTGCACTACGAGTCAGCTCCAGCAGGTGCAGCCCATGGCTGCCACCGCGCTATAGCTCTCCTTCAGGAGCGGCGTGTGTGGGCCTATTTCTCATTCACATGCTGTCTGTTTACTTCTAGTAAAATTTAGTAGTAGTTTTGCCTTTTAGAAATAAAAACTGAAATTCAATTAGCTACAATAATGTTAATGAAGACTATTAAAAAAAACTTTCATTTTCCTTCTGGGTTGGGGGGCAAATTGAATGTAGGAGCTTAAAATTGCTAAGAAAACTAAACGTCCATGACTTTGTGTTGTGCATGCAGTTAAAGCTGCATTGATTAGAAGTCATCTAGCACATGACTGCGGCTTTAATGTTTTCCTCTTGGGTTGTTTTCCAAGGAAGCTCTATGCCCGTAGGACATGTTATTTACGAAAAGTAGGTTCTATTTAAATGAGGAAGAAATTTGCTAGTAAATTAGTTTACTAAGCTTACTATGAAAGACCAATGTCTAGCATAACTGTATTTTTAAATAACTCTAGTTTGGAATGGTCAGAAAACAGCTGTTCAGGATACTGAGTCATTCAAATTATAATTAATAAACTCAGGTCAGTCTTAATGCCCAAAACACTAAATTGGAAAAAATGTATTTTCTTGAGGATGAGTTCCATATTTTAAATCTATAGAAGTTAATCAATGGACACATTCTCTGAGTGGTCACTAAACAAGGACTCTGTCTTCATGAACTAATTTGCATAGTGGTTCTTTTTACAAGTTAAACTAAATGAAACAGAGGAAGCACTACTGATAAGGTAAAAGACAGAATTACAGTACCCTAGATGCTGTGTTGTTCAGAGTGAATTTTTGTACTGCAACTAAAGATATTAGTGTGACTATTTTGCTTTCATCATAAAACACTGAACTAGGTACATTCAACGCACACAGACCATGTATGTGAGGACCCTGAGGATAAGGTGTATTAAGAAAATATAATGCATCACTCACATTTTCAAAAGCTTAGTTGATAAAATAATTGTACAAATTCATGGGAGCAGAATGATATTCCAGCATGTGCAGAAATGAGCACTGGATGGATCGTGGTAAGCTTCGCGGCCTGCCCTTCAAACACTGATCATTTCTCGGTGTTGGATGCAGTTGAAAATCCTTTATTTGGCCACTTTGAAATTCACAGTAAATAACTGTGAGTAGAGCTCACTGCCCCCAATGCTGAACCTGGGCTGTGTCCCAGCCTTCCTGCTGTGTCGCGCGCACCCTCGCCAGCAAGGAAGACGCGACCACTGGTTGTTCTCTGCAGTTTATTCAGCCTTTAACAATGATCTTCCTTAGGTAGTGGCCCAGAAGGGAAGCCCGCTCATAGCTAAATACCTTCAGGCATCCAATCCCGAAGCGCCACGTGAGCATTGTCTATAGGTCCAGGTATGCGGAAGCAAGCCACTGTCCTGTCTCGTTGCCTAATATGGAGTTGTTATCCACAGAGAGCTCTCACCCCCGAGGGGGTGGAAGGCGGAAACCGGAGCCATCTTTAAGGCGCGGTTGCACGCAGCTGTCTACACTGCTGGACGTAGGTCACGCTGTCCATGCCCGGCACCCACCAGAGCTTTCTCTACGTAGCCCAGACACTGCACCTGCGGAACGTGTTTCTTGTACAGGTGTGTGGGAGCTAGGAGTCCACAAAACACATCAAGTTCTATTTTAAGAAGAGAGAGAGAGAGTAAAATAGAAAAGTTAAAAAGAGAGTTGGGAGAAATTCAAACACTTCTCCCAAATATATATTTAATTTTTTAAAAAATACTTCAATATATACACTATTCCATTTCCTTAATATTTCTAATTTATCTTACTTCATTGAGGAAAAGTTTTGTACATTATTTACTTGTTGCTTTTACATAAAGATAGTTTTGGCATTGTGTCTTATACTCCGAGGGATGCTTTAAAGATAACAACATGTGTTGTACTAACTATTGTTATTCTCTTACTTTGTTATGAAATTTTGTTTTATTTCTCCATAAAACAGAAATTGAAAAGTAATAGAAGGAATTAAAAGAGCAGCCTCACAGTGAAATTGGTGGCACACAGACACACCACGCAGGCTTAGTGTGTGCGTGGATGACCGGACGTGGCTTGCGTCAGGTCTTCTTTCTGCGTCCAGTGGAGACCTGAGATTCTACATCGCTGGCGAATGTCCAGGCTGCTATGCAGGAAGCGTCGGTAGTGAGCATGCAGATCTAATTTGCCCAACAGACCTGAACTCGGGGATGCAGAGCTCCAGGTTGGGCATCACACTGCCATGTTCTTAGGAGACCCTGTGGTCCAGCTGGCAGTGAGCATTGTGGATTTCCAGGGCAGTCTCGCTCTATTCCAGGGATGCACTTGTTCTTGTTTCAATCACATTTGCAAATCCACCCAACTTTTCATGGATCTGTGTGATGGGTGTGAGAGATTACACTTTAATGTTTGTGAGTCACACAGTACTTGTTATTTATTATTGAAAAGATCGTGTGGTGAATAAGAATTTTATTTCAACATGTCAAATGAAAACTATCTAGGATTAGTCAGATAGCTCAGTGCACTAAAGTGTCTGCCTAGGCAGGTACATTGCCCATGTGCTATGGTGACCCCACGCCAAGGCAAGCTGAGATGGCCACCGAGAGTGGGCATGGTGGGGCATGCCTATAATTCCAGTGCTTGTGACACTAAAAACAGGAGGTTCACTATGAGTCCAAGCTGCATAGTGAGACCCTGCACACACACACCTGTCTAGAAAAATTGTGGTCTGTCATAAATTGCCACTGTGACATGCTGCAGTGACCTTTACTAGGTGTGAGGAAACGCTACACCGTGCTAGGGTCTCAGCCTCACTGGTGGGTGACTGTCTCAGTTACTGTTCTCTTGCTGGGACAAATGCCTGACACTCAAAATTAGGGAAGGAAAGGTTGTTTCAGCTCACAGTTAATACAGGTTTCAGCCTATGCTCAGCTGGCTCCAAGGGAGTGTGGCACAGGGCAGAGGGCAGCAGCTCGTGGCAGTGGAAGAGCAAGAGCAAGTGAAAGGAGCAGTGGCAAACAGTGGCTACAGAGAGGAATCCTGTTTCTCTGTCTCTTCATATTATATTCAGGCTATCTTCCCCAGACTGGGATAGCACTCACACCCATAATTCCAGCAGTACTTAAACCTATAATCCCAGCAGTACTTAGATTTATAATCTCAGTGGGTCATGAGTTAAACACAGGCTCTAAAAGCCAGCTCCATGACTGCTTGAGGCTTTAGGGGGAATCGCTGGTCACAAAGAGTAACAGACTGTGAGGACTGTGCCTATCATGAGCACATTTGTTTTGAAGCATTATGGCTGAGGTGAGGTGTGACGGCTAATTGAAGAAGCATCGCCTGAAATGATGTTCCTCAAAATGCATCTGGCTAGGGGACCCATGGAGGTTCCTCCTGGGGTGCTCTAGTGTCTCAGGAGCTGACGTGCTCGTAGATCCGCACGGTGATGCCCCAGGCTGCCATTCATCCTTCAGATAATGTTCTGCCTTCTATGCATCAATAGGAAGGGAGGGAGACACTTGTCTCACATGATGTATTAGAGATGTGTGTTTCTGTCACTGGCTACTGTGCTTTAGCTGACCAGCACTCACAGAGGCCACAGCCAATGAGGGAGTTTAGGCTTTGCAGTCTGAGTTTTATTGTGGATAAACGGCCACAGCATCTCCCTGCTCCTTCTGTGTGGCTCTGGGGAAGCCTGGAACATACTCGGCTCTGCTGCGAATTACATCTCAACTCCAGCTCAGATTGTGGGCTTTTTGCTTGTTTCCCTTTTTAATTAAAACCATAAACCTGTACCAATCCTGTCTCCAGCCAGATGGCTTGTATTTCAGAGCTGTAACGTAGCTCGGTGGTTACCAAGTTACTTTTCTTCCAGCTACTTTCTTCATGGATGTAGATGCACATGAAGGAGCACGTGCTCTTCTCTCCAAATGTGACCCACTGCACGGTGGACATCCGAGGCACTCGGGAACTTTGCTCCTTGGGCCCCTGGTTCTCTTCCTTCCCCTGTGAAAGGGAAAGCTCATCCTAGTGTTTTCCAAGGTATACAAAGTATACATGCTGAGCTTGCAAGGGCCTGCCACTGAAGGCAGGACCAGGTGTGAGTCCAGATGCCACCCTCCTATGGAGAAGTGTGAGGGAGCAGGTGGGGCTCCTGCCAGGGCCAGGCAGGGGGACAGAAGGCTCTGCAGGGACGAGGACTGGCAGGGGCTCAGAACATGCAGCGAACAGAAAGGCAGGCGAGGCTTCCATCCCCTTTTGGATGTGCGCTGCAGCATTGCTCACTTTATTCGAAAAAGCAGAGAAAAAAGGTTAAATTGGACCTGAACACAGAAGGAACCATGCTCATATTTCAGGAATAGAATTCCTGGCAAGATCCCCTGAAGACGGCCTTCTCATAACACGAGCTAAGCCGGCACAGGCTCTACCCGAGGGAAGCCCCAGCCGGGCTTCCTTCTCTTGATAGATTTAAAAACAATGATTTTTTTCGTTGAAATTTTCATGAATAAAATGGTGCTAAAACTAGTTACAGTATGTAAGTTGATTAAATGATTTCTTTGAATTTTAGATACAAAGAAAAATGATAAAGGGGGTACATAATTTTTTTTGGCAGAACAAGGGATTGAACTTAGGCCCTTGTGCTTGCCAGGCAAACACTTATTCTACTGAGTCATCTCCCCAGCCCTGGTACATAATTTTCTAATAGTTCTAAAAGACAAACTGAATCCACTGAACAGTTTAAGATCCTGCTCTGATAGAAATGAGCCACAAAGCCCAGTGATGAACCCTCACTTGACCAAGCCGCCCGTTTGGGTCACGGGCTCTGGGATAGCAGGCTCAGTGTCCCTTGGGTCTCCATGATGAGCTACAAGAGCATCTAGAAGATTTCAGTAAGATTCCATGAAGCTTCTTCTTTTCCTTTAGGAGTCAGTGAAAGTCCCCACCATTCTCATCTTCAAACTTAAAATAATAGTAAGTGACCACATAATATAACAAGCATCATCAGGCCGATAGAGATTGGTACAGAGATGCAAGGGAATTATTCTGACGCAGAGAAAACTAAGACTTTCAGCACCAACAAATCTCCATTGCATCATACAAAACCAGCCGCTCCTGATAGGGAAGGACTTGCTTTATGTGGAAGCCAAAAGTAGGTCAATGTGTCATTTTAATGAAATGAATGGTATGCTGAAAACAAGATTTTAATTTGTTGCTGTTTCAGTTCAAACATTGTAGATCTGCCATTTGCTGCAAATCTGTAGTTGCCTGGTCATTGAGCACCCTTCCTTCTTTTGGGTTTGAGTACTGAATGGCTCCCGCTGGCCACCCTCTGCAAGCTGCCTCCTGGCCATGCCTGGAGGACCCTGTGTGTCTGATGCTCCTGCGGTTTTGCATTGGCTCTGCATTTACTAAGCCTGTGCTATTCTTCCTACACTGTCCAGCAGCCCTACCATCCAGCATTGGTTCCAGCCAACTTATTTCTTCATTTTTGTCTGCTCACTTTGCTATGAAGTCATTTGCTTTACTAAATGGTGACCATCTCTAAACTGCTCGGTGGGTACAGCCACAGTCCCACACACCAGCAGGAAGAAACAGCAAGGTGCTTTGCTAGCTGTGAGCGCTGTGTGCAGGAGGGCAGCTGCCCTCACACATGTGGCCCTGCCTTCTGGGAGATGCACAAATCAGGACATGAGAAGGCTTGTGGGAGAAAGCAAAGCCTGCGCATGGGCGTGACAGAGGCTGGTCTTGCCAGGATGCCGCCAGACAGCTCTGCCTTCATCTGCACAGGAGAAAACTGGGACAGAGCAGGGTAGGAAGTAGCCTTGAGAGGACAAGGACACATGCCAGGAGGTGACAGGGCTGCTTCTAGAGCTCGCTGTGCTGGTGAAGATGCTTAACTGCTTTTCCTACATTTCTTCTTGATCGTGTGATTTATTTCCTCAGAACTTGCTTATTAATCATTTCCTCTGAACGTCGGCTCCAGTGTCGTAGGTCTGACCCGTAGCCTCAGGACAGAAGAGGCAAACCCACTCTCTCCACAGCCTGCCTGGCAGATTCCCTGGCTGCGATCCTTGGGGGCTGGGTTCTGCCCCACATCCTGCCTCTCCTGGGGATCCCCCCTCCCACCCAGAAGCCGAATTCCTGCTGCGATTTCCGCACCACTGCCCTCCCTGCCCTCGAATCCTTTCTGGGTAATTCCATCTCGTGGCCTCCTTAATTAGCCGAGTGTGTCTAAGCACCGCCACCTGTATCGCCCTGAATGCAAAGCAAAGCAGAGCACGATGCACCTGGAGAAATGAAGATATAGAGGCCGGCTGCTTCTCTGTTGGTTTTGCACAACCTTCTCCTCCTGTGGAGCATAGAGAACTGAGCATGGGAGTGGATTCAAGATCTCAAATTATCTGGGCGGCAGAAGGGGCTGATGAGCTGGCATAGCACCTTGCAACTCATGAGACAGCCACAGCAGTTTCCAGCAAAAATTAGGTGTCTCCCAGAAAACTGCCGCAGCAATGAAAATGTCTAGGACAGCCCAAGCACCTCAGGCAGCTCTACAGTAACAGGCAATCACGGTGCGAGATCCATTCAAGAAGATGAGACAGCACTCCTGTCGCTGAATCCTTCAAGTGTCCTTCAGTCCTGGGAATGTGGCCAGGCATGGCCTTCAGAGCTGGAGCCCGGGAGCCACTGGCCCAGGGTCTGAATTCTAGCACAGCCACTTGGGCACTCTGCGGCCTCTGACACGCAACTCACCCTCAAGTCCTCGGGTGACAGTGGGGAGGATGGAAGTCTCTGTCTCCTGGAGACCTGGGGACCAGAGCTGCAGCATGATGGGGGCTCAAGCCCGGCAGAAGGGCTTGGTTACGCACCAGTGTGCTTCTTGTGAGCCTTGCGGCTGTCTTGCAGCTCCTGAGAGTCACTGTGTGAGCAGGCCTGGGCTCCGAGGGAAGAGATGCTGCGGAGAGTAGAAGGAACCATCTGCCTTTACTCTAAGCTGGATTAAAGTGCTGGGGTAACATGAAATGTAAAGGGAATCTATCTTTCTCCAAAGCTGTGGATCAGCATGTATTTGGGGCAGCTGAGTTGGTGGTGAAAGAGCAGTCGCCCTCGCCACAGGGAGTGAGGGTTGAGCCCAGCCTGGCAGCCGGACATCTGCATTTGAGAAGCAGCTGCAAAAGCACTGGAACACGCACGTGGGGCCTGGATGTGGTTTTGGTGGCCAGGTATGTGGAGAACCTTGTGTCTCCTGGTGTCAGCAGCGAAGGTCTGCAGGGAAGCGGCGTTGCCCTGGCTGTGCGAGCACCCACTGCGCGTGTCCACGCGCCTGAAAGCCGGCGCCGGGGCCCTGCCCTCTGCCCTGTGGAACCTCCCACTCCGCTCTCTTCCAGGTTTTACTAGGCAGTAACTTGCCATGGCTGGATAGCTTGTTCTCGCTTAGTTTTCATTCGGTTTCAGACACCCCAAGCACTCCTCTCCCCAGCTCTGCAAATGGACGCTTCCGCAGAATCCAGGACAATGTTGAGTGGCACTGCAGGCCAGGCTCCCTAGGAGAATGGGTGTCAGTGGTGGCTGGTAGCCGGGGTAAACAGATGCATGACCTTCACCAGGGAGAGTTCAGCTGACAGAGTCAAGAGGAGGCTTCCCAGGCCCTTGAGGGAGGCCTCAAAGCCCGGCGCAGAAAGGCGCTAGTGAGGCCCCACTGGACCCACAGCTTGCAGGGTTTGATTGTGAAACCGGTGGTCACACCCTGAGCCTGGATGGTCCCCTCCCCTTCAGTGTATGAGAGCTGAGAATCATTACTGAGAAAGAGAAGGGCAAGAGCCCTGCTAATAATGGATAACTGACTTTATACTATGTTTTTACTGTGTTAAAAATATTTCTATGCTCCAGGTTACTTACATTTTTCTTCTATGGACCACAGTAATATTTAGCAGCTTTTGTTTTCTCTAAATTAGCACTGTCACATCTCCTGACTAAACAAGGAAACATTAGGGCCAGAAAAGCTTAGGTGACACACATAAAATGTTCTGGTAAGCTGCGAGTTACCTGATCATAAGCACAGAGGAAAATTCCCGTCCACAGACAATCACTCGTTTTTATTTGTACTGTACATGTGCTACCTTTAAAAATTATTTTGTACATTTCTTGAAAGTTATGAAGTTGAAATATCCTTGCGGTGCGCAAGAGGATTTCAGGTAAATGTATTTAAATCTCAAAGTTCAATCACGTGTAGTATCATTCACATACCTAAAAGAAAAATGAAAGATTATCTTACCGATTAAAATTGATCACCAACACGGAAACATCTTTGTCATTTCAGTTTCTCCAAGTCTCTGAAAACATTCTTACAACTATTTTTGGAGGAAGAAATATTACCCATTTGGTAAGACAATATTTAGCATAGATATACAACAGCCTAAATACAATTTATTCTAGATTTTGCTTCTACTCTGAAGCCTTTATTTTTTGTTCTTTTAAAAAACTCAAAAAGCTATCAGGCTAAATTCACACATCATTTCAGACCCAGATGTCAGTGCTGAAACAGAAGTAAACGGATTTGTCTGCATAATCTGAGATCATAACATGAAGTTTTATACAACATAATAGCGAAGTCAGTAAGACTTTGTGTTTGCCCATTTGTTTCATTGCTTTATTCTCTTCAATTCTTCTCTGCTCCTTTTATTTATTTGTACATAGGAGAAAATAAAAACAGGGAGCGCAGCACATGTGTGTGTGTGTGAGTGTGTCAGGCCTGCAGCACTAGCTGCGGGGGAGGACACTGCCCGGGGAAAAGCGAACCCAGAGGTGAATTACTGCATCTCTTGGTGCAGACCTCTGGGTGCACCAAGGGTGTGCGCTCTGTCTTTTGCTTAACTGAGAGAATAAGCCCCGCACACAGTCATTGCCTTCTTAGGGCTCCCTCCCACCTCTTCCTCCCTCTCCTGTGCCCCTGCCATCCTTCCCCTCTCCTGTCCAGCAGCTGCTGCCTCTGGAAGCCCCTTGCCCTCCCTGCCTGCAGAGGTGCCTACTCTGATGACAGACAGAGTTGTCTGTGTGGCTAGCTTGTACTGCTTTGTGGCAGACAGCACCAATCATAGCGGGGCTTATTTTTTAAAACAAATTTCAATGCTGATTCCCAGTCACCACACACACAGCTGAACCTCTCTGTCCGGCTGCCTTCCTGCCCATTGCGATTGCCCCGCCCTCTCTCCCTGCTCCCCGCCTTGCTGTAGTGAAAACGCCCCCACTATCACCTTGAGTGGGGTCAGCACTGTGGCTTCCTCGAGCAGGTGCAAATGCATGGCGTTAGCTTTGTGTACCTGGCTCATCGCACTTAACACAACGACCTTCAGTTATTTCCTCATTGCCACAAGGGACGGGATCACATGCCTGTGACAGCCGGGCACTGTTCCGCGGCAGCTGCGTGCCATACTCTCTCATCCATTCATGCATTGCTAGACATGTCTGTTTCATTTTCTTGGGCAGTTTAAATAGTGCAGCAGTGAACACGGTCTCTTCCATGTGCTAGCTTATTGTCCCTTGTCTACACAGCAGTGTGGACTAGGAAGGTGTGGCTGGCCCATGCAGCAGCTCTGCTGTGCCTACAGAGCCCAGTCCGTGTCCCCCAAGGTGGCTGTGTGGATGTGTACCCGTGTGGTTCCCAGGGGCTCCTTTTGATCCCAGCCATCCTGAGCAGCCATGGGGAGACCTCACTGCTGTTGGGATTTGCATTGCTTGATGATTAGTGATATGATGTGAAGCATTTTTATACACCTTTGGCTTCTTGTGAGTCCCTTCTTGAAGAGGGTCTGACCAGGCCACTTGTGCACTGTGAAGCTGCTTATAGAGTCACCTGGGCATCTATTAACTGCTTGCTTTCCCGATATGTTCCGGCATTACCTCCTTTTGCGTGTGTGCTCTACAGAGGGTTTTCATCCTGCTCATTTGTTCAATGGATAGAGGCACAACCATATATCTGCCTGGACTGCAGTGGGACACTTTAATAGATGTGCACAGTGTGTGACAACTGGCGTGGCTGCCTTCTTAAAAGTTGCCCCTTTCTTTATGCTGCCACCCTTCCCAGTGGCAGTAACTCTTCCAGTTACTCTGCTGGCCATAGGCATCCCACGGTGTGTGGAGTGGAAGGACCGACTCCTCCTCACGAGTGACTCGACCACAGAGCTGGCCTTCCCGACCCAGCCTCGCTTCCCAGCCTCCGGTGGGCGCAGCGCCAGTCTTGATGCGGAGGTCAGCTCTTAGCATTTATCTGCCCTCTGCATGGGCTTGGTGTTATTCCAACAGTAGGCTTCACTGAGTGTGTTTCATTTCATATATTTATTTATTTTGCAGCCTTTAGAGTTCTTTATTTTGCAATGTCTACTTAGATTACTTTTTCATTTTATTTTTTATTATTTAAATTTATTGGTACATTTTACTTTATAAAGAGAACAAAAAGGTATTAAAACAGAAAAAGTTAGGCTAGGGGGATAGCTCAGTGGCACAAGCACAAACTCCTAAGTTCAATTCCCAATACCAAAAGCAAACAAACAAATAAAAAAACAGAAAAATTACAGTTGATACAGAATTTCACTTAACAAAGTCATGTGAACTTCACAGTATTTGTTGTAATTCCTAGTGTTGTCTTCCAACCAGTTATTCATACTGCCAGATGTGTGCATGCAGAACTGGAAGAAGAAAGAATAAAAAGCAAAAATAAGAAATTAAGAAAAATAGAAGAAACAACTAAAAAGGAGACAATCTGCAACTGCACTGTGGGTTCCTGCTGGTCTGTGGAGAGGTGCAGGCTACTTTTAAAGCTTTAGTGTAAAGAGAAACAATCCCCAGTGTTTCAAAACAAGCTAGTAGGTGCGTAGCGGTGGTTAATGCCCTGCACACTGTCATCTTCAAAGCCTGAAGCTATCGCTTTTCGGAACATGAAACTCAGTTCTCTTCCCACTCCCAGCCCCTCCTGGGCGGCCTCTCAGGGACCTGGGCAGGAGCAGCGAGGGACGGGCGAGCTGCCCTCCTTTTAGCAGGCTGCAGCGTTGCCTGTGACGCCCACCCTCAACACATGGCATCTCTGGTTTATTTATTTTATTTATGTGTTTGTTTATTTTTTTCTATGTACTAAAAAGAAATTTATTACAAAATACACGCAGATAATTAGTTTTTCTTTATATGTATAGAATAATAGCATAAAACAGCAGGAACAAACCATAAAATTCAGGAAGGTCACAAAAGCGGTAGTGATTGTGGAATTAGCATTTTGTTGCTGCTCTCGCAAATATCACTCTTGCTGTCTTTCTCCTTTCCTGCCTTCTTTTGGATTGCTTGAATATTATTTTTAAATTTTGTTTCAATCTACTTATCAGTTTTTACCTGTGCTTTTCAGTATCTTTTATTGTTCATGTTGTCATCTTTGGGAACGTGTGATTTCTCTTGAATATTTCTCTTTAATACTATTTTTTAAATATTTTTCTATTTTTTGTCACATTCTGCATGGATTTAAAGTTTAACATATCAATACTTGGTGGAAAACACCTGTTCCATGTTATGCCTAAAATGTTTGATATTCAGACAGATAGTAAGGTTAAGCTCAACTGCCTATAAGATAATAATATCATTAAGCTTCTCTTCTTTTGGGTTAACTAATTAAGTTTGCAGACAAAAAATTAGAAAAAAAGAAGGGCTGCAAGGTCAGCCAACATTTTGGCCCTAGCCTTTCAAGGTCAGTGAGGACTCAGGACATAGGAGAACCTGTACTGTAACATCTTATAACTCAGGTGTGTCCCAAATTTTCTGATCATGAAGATTATGAGGACACAGAGGAAAATGATCATAATGTAGAGTGTGCCTAAGGAGAGTCACATGGAGAGAAAACATTCTGTCATGCTTTCACAGAGAGCAAATTGGTCAAGCAATGGCCATGACTCATCCACAAGGCTGACACTGACAAAGGTCTACAAAGTGCGGTACAGGGCTTCAGGATAAATCCTGAGGAGATCTGACTGACCTTGTCAGGTACAAGAGTTACATTTCTTGTTATATAGGTCTTGCTTTATATTGGTCTTAACCATCTTGCAGAAAAGTATGAAAACATGGTGTCTCTGGTTTATCATCCCTGGGAAATACAGAAAGATAAGCAGCAGTGCCTCAGGGTCACCGCATGGCCGGGCTTCTGCCTTGCTCACGCTCTGCCTTTGACCTGCTCCCACTTGTTTGTCTCCCCACAGTCCTGACAGCTTTAGGGTCCCATAAACATGTGACTGGTGAGTGAGTGTGGATGTCCAGGAGCCCACAAAGAAGCCCTGCGCTTATGGCTTCCCGGAGTCTCTAAGTCATGGGGGCTTGTGTGCATGGAGGGTGCCAAATGGCTGCTCAGTTTGTATCACGCAAGGGGTGACAGCCACAGTGAGTACAGGGGAGGCTGCCTTCTCAGAGCCAGGACACAGGGGGTGGCTGCAGCCCCCAAGGGGCCTGATCACCTGTCCCCTGCTGTCCACGGGGGTCAGGAAGCTGTGCGGCTCTGGCAGGTCACTCTCTATTACTACAAATAAAGTCCAGTGGCATTGCGGGACTGAAATTTGGCAAATTTCCTCAAAATTAATAGACTGTAAAAGATGAATCCCTTTTAAGTACTTGCTAGTGCACATTTGAGAATAAGGTCTTAGTGCCAGCATGCTGCGAGAGAAAATCTTAGAAAAGCCACAGGGATTTTGGAACATTAACTCATAAGGTATCCTAATTTATGAACAAGCATTCCAGTATCTAGAAAAGTCTTTTACTTTTGGTAAATGTAACGTGGCTTGGTAGAGTAGATAGAGCTTTGGCCCATGGAGTCAGGTATGTCTGTGATGTTTCCACGTTCATCTGCTTAACACCTTGCCCTGCAGGCTTGTGCACCTCCTCAGGAGTCTCTGTGTCTCCTACTCGTCATCTGAAAATGGAAGATAAGGGTTGGTTCCATGCTCCGCAGAGAAGAGGTGCAGCTGCAGGTGTTCGCTGGGCCTGCAGGAAACGCTTCTTCTGTCCTATTCCTGTTGTTCTCCCCCTTTCTCTCTATTTTTGCATCATCAGCGTATCATTAAAAGGCTGTTGTTGCTGTACTTGCTGTTGTTTTGTCACTCTCACTTTGGGTACTCTAAGCATGCCATGTGAGGTGAAAGGTTTAGAATGGAATAAGCTACAGACACACATGCCTCCATGTAATGTGAGCCCCTCCCAAAATCAGGGCAGAGTGCCACGCACTTGGCAGATCCAGGCAGGGGGTCCTTTCCTTTCATGCAAGCTGCCACTTACCTCCTGCTATCATGCTCCCTGAAGACCAAGCTGAGTTGATTTTTTCCCCTTTTGGTACCAGGGGTCGAACTCAGGATCTTGGCACTGCTATGGCACTGAGCTATCTCCCCAGCCCCTGTGTTTTTTGTTGTGGTTTATTCCTCATATTTATTAATATACTTTGAACAATTAATAAACAAATGAAATAGTAGATAGCCAGCCTCCCAGACAGAATATAGCCACTCTGCACCATGACCCTGTATTAATACAACTAAAATTATTTCATAGATCCTTCTCAATAGCATGTAAATGAGTATTTTTCTCTTCCATTTGAAAGGAACTTTCGTGTGCTAGTCTGAGTACTCCGTGTCTTCCTTCTGTGCCCACTGTATGGGTGGCGCTTGCACGTTGTAGCTGCCCGGTAACAATGTCCAAGCTCCAGCTTCAAGCCCAGCCTCCCCTGGCACCCAGCACCCTGATCTGGCAGTCAGATCTTTTCATCTGGATCAAGCAGGTATTGAAGCTACCCAAATCCTGGCAGCCCACAGCCCAGCCCCCTGCACCCACATTTTCTTTCTCCTCTCCTCTTTTACTGATCTCTCTAAAATCCAACTCTTCACTTCAATGTGCTTTGAAATAAAGTTGTCTGATTTTTTTAATGTGCTGGAAAATGTTCTTTTTCTTCAGCATGTATTTGGAAATTTTAACTGAGCACTTAGCATGACATTAACATCAATGAAATGGCCTAGAGTACTCACATGACAGCATCTTCTCAACCACAAATGAGAACTCATTAAGTAGATGGAGCTTTGGATTTCATTTGGCGT
The DNA here is from genome assembly GCA_004027165.1 of Ctenomys sociabilis. Lineage (NCBI taxonomy): Eukaryota > Metazoa > Chordata > Mammalia > Rodentia > Ctenomyidae > Ctenomys > Ctenomys sociabilis. Next base: position 62,786 of record PVKA01005734.1, read on the forward strand.
AGGGAAGCCTGGTGTGAACCAGCTAAAGGTAAGAGACAGATAGAGATGTAAGGTACTGCCGCTAAGCTGTTAATCACTCCATTCAATTCCTAAATGCACACCGAGGACCTGCCTTGAGTTAGTGCTCTGCTACATTCAGAAATCTGATGTCAGTAGATCCAAGGAGATCTGTGCTAGGAATTTATAATCTCAGAAGTAAAAACACTAAATGATCTAATATAGTCTTATCAAGACCAAACTATCTTTCAGATATTTTGAAATATTATAAAAAATATATTCAAACCTGATACCTACATTTGTTTTAACCTAAGATATAAACAGGTGTTTTATAAACCTATCTTGAGACGTAGGATCAATTTACACATATACCAAACATTTCAATATTTATACACTTTACTATAAAACACACATTAGCCCACATACAACTTTTCTTAGTGTTTATATGTACTGAGGTTGGGAGAATAGAGGCGGATTAGACGAAGGTGCTTGCAAGGAGCACATGGGAATGGTGTTTGACCTTCAAGTGGTTTATGTGGACATGGATGGAGAGGTAGAGCAGGAGGTGATCAGAGTGCAGGTGAAAGCAGGAACGAGAGACAGAGATGGGGAGAGGCAGACAGGGAGAGATGGAGAGGGAGCAGCAGACACAGAGACAGAAATGGGGAGAGGCAGACAGGGAGAGACAGGGAGAGACAGGGAGAGACAGGGAGAGACAGACAGGGAGAGAGAAAGGGAGAGACAGGCAGGGAGAGATGGAGAGGGAGCGGCAGACACAGAGACAGAGATGGGGAGAGGCAGACAGGGAGAGACAGGGAGAGACAGACAGGGAGAGATGGAGAGGGAGCGACAGATAGGGAGAGATGGAGAGGGAGCGGCAGACACAGAGACAGAGATGGGGAGAGACAGGGAGAGACAGACAGGGAGAGACAAAGGGAGAGACAGGCAGGGAGAGATGGAGAGGGAGCGGCAGACACAGAGACAGAGATGGGGAGAGGCAGACAGGGAGAGACAGGGAGAGACAGACAGGGAGAGATGGAGAGGGAGCGACAGATAGGGAGAGATGGAGGGGGAGCGGCAGACACAGAGACAGAGATGGGGAGAGACAGGGAGAGACAGACAGGGAGAGACGAAGGGAGAGACAGGCAGGGAGAGATGGAGAGGGAGCGGCAGACAGGGAGAAATGGAGAGGGAGCAGCAGACAGGTAGAGACGGAGAGGGAGCAGCAGACATGGAGAGTCATGAGGGCAGAGGTCGGTGCTGGTTTTCTTGCTCCCACCACCCCGAAGCCATCTTCCGTGCCTTCTATCTTGTGTGCAGCCCTCCTACACTTTCAGTATTTGCCTCTAATTATGTGGCATTATCCCACATCTAATTACAGGTTATTTTTCACACATAGGACATTTGCTAAGCTTCTTCAAAGAGAGTTATTGTTTCTATGGCAATGTTCTTTCTCATTCTTTATCTGTAATTTCTACCACTCTTAATCAAATTACTTAATTACAAGCTGAGAATGAGGGCACACATCTCAATTCACAGCGCTTTGGAAACTGAGGCAGGAGGACCACAAGTTCAAGGCTAGCCTGGGTTATACAGAATCTTCCAGTTCAGCTTGTACTACAAAGCAAGACCATTCCAAAACCAAAACACAGAAGTCACTTAAGCACTGTTATAGCCGTACCTTAACCTGCCTTCACATGAGAACAGCAGCATGTGGACGCACTGCTGAGCTGACAACAGCCTCAGTTCACCCCAGCTGCTATGACAAAAGCACCACCCACCAGCGGACTTACAACAGCCAGAATTCGGATCTCACAGTTCAGGCCCAAGAATCAGATGTCCCAGTCCCGTCACAGCGGCCACCTGGCGTGCACTGATTCCAGGGTTCACAGACTGCCCTTTCCATGTGTCCCCACGCAGTGGAAGGGGTGCGTGCCCAGCCTCTGGTATCCTCTGTAAGTGCACTAGTGTCACACCTGATAGGTGCATGTCTTGGCGTGCAACCACCTCTCCTTCTTTCACCCTTTTAGGGAAAATGTTAACACAGGAACTCTGGCCAAACCCAAGCTGCCAGAGGAGCGCAGCTGCCCCTCAGAGGTCGGCTTCTAGAGAGGCGGTGCGCAGAGTGACCAGCGGCGCCTGGCTCAGAGGCTCGTCTCCAGCCAGTGCGAGCTGCTGAGCCTGGCTCAGAGGCACGAGCTCTGGGCTGACTTTCGACACCGACTCACTTCATAGCGCCGCTGCAGTGTGCCCACGGGCATGGCGCTTTCCCTCTCAGTTCTCTCACCCAGGTGTTCCTCCAGTGCTTTGTCTTCCCAATATTGTTTTTGAAACTCAGTGGCATTATACAGTCTCTTATCATTGCCACCTTCCAGTCAGTGTATCACCAGGAATCTTTATGCTGAGCCAGGCCCGGTGAAAGGAAATGCAGTCCCATCTGTCTTGGTTCCTCTTCTCTCATTGCTGGGACCAAAACTGATACCCTAAGTTAGAGGAGGAAAGGTTTATGTGACTCACAGTATGTGCAGGTGTCAGCCCACAGCCAGCTGCCTGCAAGGTGGCTGGCGAGGTGAGGGACAACGGTTCAAAGTGCCAGAAGATGGCAAAGCAACAAGTGCATGTGGTGGGGGGCAGAGCAAGCCTCTTTTCCTCCTTCTTTGGCATGCAAACTCCCCACCTCCTAGGGTGAGGGCAGCACGCACACCTTCCTCTTGCACAGGCTCAGAGAGGACCTTGGCCCCCACTGAGTCACGTAGTTAAACCTTTAACCTTCTCAAATTGACACAGTGGGTCAAGCATGACACCATTCTCTCCCAGGCTAAATTTGAAGAAGCCGAGGAGGAGGAGAAGCAAAATTAGGGTGGGTGCAGCTCAAAGACAGAAGCACCAGTGAGAAAAAGGAATATTGATCCCATTCCTAGCAAAGAAAGAATCAGGAGTCTGCAGACACGACGGAAAGCCCCTGCAGCTCCCCTGTCTGCAGCAGGACTTCCCTCCCTTCTGGCTAGCTGTGCTCATGAAAGTGGGGGCCGTGGCAGCCTCACTTAGGAGAAGCAGGGAGTCGAGGAAGTGGGTGCACAGAGCTGCAAGCTGCAGTGTGAAAACGCAGTGCAGGGCGTGGTTGAAGGCTCCATTTTTAGTAGCAAGAAGAGAAAGCTCTTGGCCACAATAACCATCTTTCAGAAATATGAAAAGCTTTTATTATGCTTTTAGGAACATGCTACCTACTTAGTCTCCTTTGCTACAAAGAATCAAAGAAAGGGGAAAAGCTAAGGCAAGACAGAAGAGCTCCTCCTGACTGCACCAGGGAGGATAAAACTGCAGCTGGAACTCTGCCTTCCATGCAGAGGAGGCCCTGGGCCCTGCATGGACGCCCTCTGAGAGCCCCTCCTCTTGATTCCTGTCCTCCCCTGGCTCTTCCTGAGACACATGGGCCCAGGATCCTCTCTTCCTCTCTTGCTTCTTAGCCATGTGAGCTGACAACGTGGGCTAGAAAAGCTGTCAGGTGGAAGCTCCCTGAGGTCAGAGCTCGACTCTGAACCTTAGCTGCTTCCTAACCAAGAACGTGGTGAGGTGTCTGCAGTGCTAGGGCAGGCTCGTGGCACTGTTTGAGCACAGAAAGCCACTCTGCAAGTGGACAAGACAAGCTTCCAGAGAGAGAGGGAGGTCCCTGACCTCGTGCCATGTGTCCCCATGCCAGCCAGACCATCACAAAACTGCAGGGCAAAGCTTGAGTGATAGTAGCTATCTGTGTACATAGGAAATACTCCAGGAAAAACTGCCCCCCTTATCTGGATGAGTTCAGGGCTTCTTCCACAGCAAGGGTGGAATTTCCATGCCAATGCAAAAAGAGGGATGGCTCAGCTGTGGCAGGTCCGTGAGGCTGCTCAGGAGCAGAGGGCACAGGAGCACGCCGAGGCGCCTCGGACCCTGCAGCGCTGTGAGCATCATGTGAGCACCTTCCCCTCGCTGCAGTGAGACATCTGAGCAGAAGTGACAGGGGTCCTTTTGGCCAACAGTGTTAGGGAGCTCAGCCTTGGGCTGCGGGGTCTGCGGTAGAGCAGAGCAGCAGGGCAGATCTGCTAGAGCAGAGCCCCCGACCTGCAGCTGGCCGCAGAGATGCAGGCGGGCAGTGTGCTGAGGCCCCTTTCCAGACAGGCTCAGGTGCAGGAAGGTGTCCGGCCCGTGCTCCTCTCCTCCTGGCAGTGCTGTCACCATGCACGTCAGCCTGGCAGCATTCCTGCGCAGCAGCTCGGGGGAGCTGCAGCACTGGGCTGGGCTGGTGGCACACTGCGGAGACCATGGGGTCCTGGCGGTGTGACCTCCAGCGCGTCACAGAGCTGCTGCTTCTGACTCGTAAGCTGAAACAGCATGGAGGCCACCGGAATGAGCACCACACTTAGTTCCTGTCACCATGCTTGAGGCAGAAGCCACACTGGCTTCAGAAAATTAGCCTGGCTTAATGTGCAGGAAGCACTGTGACTTCGCTTGCCATTGGAATATGATGAGGAGAAAGGTGAGACTGGAGCCCTCGGGGAGCCAAGCAGGGACAGCTCCCATTCATAGCCCCGCAGAGTGTAGGGCCTGGCTTGCCACGTATTCACTTCATTGCCATTTTCTGGTTTCCACTTTCTGCTGCCTACAACGCTGCCTTCAAAAAGGAAAGGACACTTAGCAGAGTGATATCTGGGAAAAGTTCACAGAACCCCACGTCTCCTTCTTTTATAGTGAAAATAGCAAGAGTGAGTGTTTAAAACTTACTTTCTCAGGGCCAGTGAGATAGCTCAGCAGACTAAGCACCTGCTTAGGCAAGTGCAGGGACAGGGTTTGATCCGCAGAACCATATGCCATGCCTGGGCACACTGAGCTGGCCACGGAGACTGGGTGTGGTGGTACATGCCTGTAATCCCAGCACTGGGGAGTCTGAAAACAAGAGGATCACTATGAGTCTGAGCTATCTAGTGAGGCCCTGTACATAATACACAAAAAACAAACAAGCAAAAAGCATTTTCTTCCATACAAAATTTTATGGGTGTAAATTTAAACTCTAGTCCTGTTCGTGGAAGTAATTATCTTTTTAAAACATTCAGAGGATAATATTTTCCATTCATGTTATAACTGAGGTGTTAACAGTGAAGCACACCTCTGTCAGATTTCAAAAGTAGACATGTAACTTTGAGCCCATGTGTCCCTGTGAACCTAATTCATGCTACAAAGCTGTGTACACATCTTAACTTTGCAAAAAGTAAAAACTTGCTAAGAATATAAACACTTTGAGGGCTGGCCAGATAGCTCAGTGGACGAAAGTGCCTGCTTAGGCAAAGCACAGTGGCTGGGATTCGGCCCGGCCCTGCCTGCCCTGTCTCCAGGGTGTGCTGAGACAGCGATTGAGACTGGGTATGGTGGTACATGCCTGTAATCCCAGCTTTTGGAAGGCTGAAAACAGGGGGTCACTATGAGTCCAACCTACATAGTGAGACTCTGTAGACCCTGTACTGAATACGAAAATAAATAAATGATTAAAAAGGAATATAAATACTTTGCCACTTGATAATTTCACTCAAAAATCATATTTTAAAAGGATGCCTGCAAATTCATGAAGTATTTCTTTGAAACTGTTATATTTCTTACCAAATGGTATCACTGCATGTGTCATTTCCAGCTACTTGAATAGCCACCTTATGATGACTTTGATTCATAAGAATTACCCACTGTAATAACATTTAGATCTACAGGCTTCAGCTACTCATTGAGGATGTGAATGTAGTACTTGAATCTGTGAGTCACACTTCCCAATCAAATTTAAAGGATACACAATATGGTATTGGGAAAATAGAATGCATTAATATGTTCTAATGAACACTGTCAGGTTTTCAAATGATGTCAGGGACTCGCACACCATGTGGACATAGTGTTTTAAAATAACCCATAGCACTGTTGATTATCCAGTCTGATATCACCATTTTTAGAACTTCAAAATCACACATCAACTTTGAGATTATAATTACCCTAAAAACCAAGGATAACACTTTGAAACGCAAAGAGTTTATCAAGTTTTTTCTCCCCCAGTGGGAAGTGTTGTCCTTAAGGGAAATGACCAATCGTGGGCCTTGGGAAATACAAGGAGGCTCTGGAGTCTTTTTCAGCACAGCAGTGATGAGCAGCCAATGCTCACAGTTGTGATGCTGCTCCGGGAAGGAGCAGACACGAGAACGAGGGCCACTCGGGGGGCGCAAGCGGTGGCCTGCGCCTGGGCACTCCTGCCTAGGAGCCCACAGGGCCCAGCAGCAGGATTTGGGCTTTTAAAGGGAGGGTAAGCCAGGAGGCACGTGGGCATACTTGGTGCAGTGGCTGGAGGGCTGGGGCAGCACGGGCTGCTGAAGGAGTTCAAACATCTCAAGTGACATTGCAAGGCCATCGGCGGCACAGGGGTAGTAGAGCCAGGGTTACACAAGGGAAGAAATGCTTCATTATCTGGCCCGCTGGACATGTGCACTTGACCTGGGCAGACATCCTGGGCAGGCTTTTACGTACGATTTAATTTCCTCCTTGATCTGATGCTATTACACAGTGCAAGATGAAGAAGACGTGCTCCCGCAGACCATGGGGTGAGCGCCCTTTCCCCTGCCCCTACCTGTGGCATTCTGAGGCCCGCTACACAGGGGAGCTTGTGCGCAGGGGCCCAGGCACCTGCTGGTGCCTACTACCACACACATGCATTTAAAAAAAATCGTGAAGCATACCTCATATTTGCATTTCAGAGTCTTGCAGTGATTATTAAAAGCCTGTTGGCAATTGCTAAACATGTGTAGCTGTACAAATTTTTAATCATAATTCTTAAAAAATGGTCAAAACTGAAGCCAAGTTATGGTTATTAGAATAGCAATCTGCCAGGTGAATCACTTAGGGTAATTTAAGTTTTTTCTCCTTTTAAAATTTACAGTATGAGGCATTTATTTTGGACATGATAAATTGTATTTTCGTCTTATAATGCATAGACTGTACAAGGTACAAAGTGAACATTGTGTCAGGGATGTGAAGTCAAAAAATCAGGTTCATTTTACATAGGACCCTGCTCCACGATGCTAAGCTTTGTCTGTGCTACGAGGCTTGATAATGGGTGTTCACGAGCTTACCTAGTCTCCTGCCATGGCAGACACCTCATCTAGCTCCCTGCCATTAATTCTGGGAATCATGGGTACCAGGACCAGATTACTTCTAGTTAGCCAGCTGGACCGTGGTCAAGGCATGACAAGGAAATTGCTTGAAATGTCTTTAAAAGCAGTGGCTGGGTAATGCTCTCTTACTTCCCTGGGACTCCCCAGGGAACACACCATAGAATCCATTTCCACTGATGCACTCACGCAGGTTTTAATGCGGCAGTGTGTGAGGCAGATGCACAAGAGTTCAGCAGAAGGCTGGCCTCTACTGCTGTAGAGGAGAGCCACACTGGCCCACCAGGAGGCCACCTTCTGCTCCTGGCTGAAACCTATGCAGAGACAGAGGAAGAGGGACCTCTCCTCAGCCTGTAGCTGGAATCTAAAAGGGTCAGCTGGGTTCTAAAGTAGACTCAAGCTCTGGTACCTGACAACAGACACATTTGCCCTCTGTGATTTCTCTTTTTTTAAGTGTATTTAGTACAAAGTCTATAGGGTTTCACAACACAGATCTGAGTCTTTGTGATCCTCCTGATTTCAACCTCCAAAGCACTGGGATTACAGATAAGCACCACCACACCCAGTGGGAGTGGCAGTCTCAGGGCGCCCTAGGCAGGGCTGACACCACAGGCTGGGGAATTGTCCTCCTGAGGTTTCTAAAGCAGTCCCATTTGAGTGGTATTGATAAATTTGTCTAAAGTTTGAGAAATAAAGACCCCCAGAGTAGTCAAGGAGTTACATGCAAGTCAGCTTCTGAGCAAGGAGAATACGGTGGTATGGAGGCCATCAGTTCAGTGATTCAAGGGCGCAAGGTGTTATTCCAGTGGTGGAGGCCAAGACACTAAGCCCCTGGCTTGCCAGAGAAGGCAGAAAGTGTCCGCAAGTATGAGACAGGGGAGTTGTGGGGCACAGCAGCAAAGGGTCAGTTGCACCCTGCGCGTGAGGAGGCAGCGTCTTAGTGAAAACCTCCAGGCCCACAGCACACAGCTGTTTTGTATGTGCATGGGGTGGGAGGGTGGCCTCAGACTTTCTGAATAACATAGACTACTTCCTGGGAGACTGCATGTGTGAGCTGCAGCTCGGGGGGCACCAGCCTACAGACACCAGGCTTGCGCTGACCCATGGTTTTCTGCACTGTGCTTGAGTTTCTGATGCCCTCGGTTTCACTCCATGCAGCTCTGTGCTTAAATGCCTCCCTCCTGCGTATGCAGATACGCAGCGCTGGGTTTTGGGGCCTGCCTTGCACTTAGAGCAGTGTTCACGCCGTACAATTTCTTTGTTCATTTAGTGCAGTGCTGTCCCAAAAGAAAGACTCTGTTCTTTGCAAAGGCTGAGTAGTGCTCCACTGTCCGTGAGCCGTCTGCAGATGCTTAGGCTGCTTTGCTTTCTTTTTCCCATGCCACAGCTCCTGTGAACCACACACTGTCACTGAATGAGGGAGCGTGTTTGTCTTTAAGGGGCACTGATGCTGGTTCACTGTTCCTATGCTCAGAAGAGTCATCACTGGGTGTTAGCACAGTTCTGCTCTTACTTGCAGAGACACGTCCATGCTGCGCTCTGTGAGAGGAGGGACATGGCTGCTTAGCGTGCCAGCCCCCCGGCCAGCGCCCCCTCCTTCTCTCTTTTGTCTTTTCTCATTTGACTGACAGCAGTCCTGGCAGGTGTGAAGTGGAACCTCGCTCATTCCCGTTCCCCAGTGACGCTGCAGGCGCGCGTGCTGTAGAGGCTCAGGCATTTCAGGTTGCTCTGAAAACTGTGTGAACCATAGGAGTCAGCTGTGGTCCTTTTCCATTCGATAATCCTTGCTGCATTCCTGCCTCTTGTTAGGTAATGGAATTCAGGGGAATTTTCTATCAACCAAGACACCCACAACTTTTACCACATAATTATAAAATAAAATTAATTAAATTCATTTTCATTTCATTTTGTTGACCTTGATATGAGGAATAGGGACATAAGAAAAATAAAGTACCATCCTTATTTTGAACCTTGCACATAGGCAGGGACAAGTGCTACTAATAGCAAGATGACACTTTGGCAAGAGCTTTGCTCAGCACTTTATTGTTGAGTGGCACCATGAGTTTTCCTAGTTTTTCATGCTTGCCGCTTACTCACGTGTGAACCTTAAGGGCGTATTAGAAGTGTGTCTACAGACATCGAGACTGCACACACACAAACACACGCATGATATACAGTACATAAATACATGTACATTACATGCATATATATAACATTATATATATATGTATATATATGTATATATATGTATATATCTCAGTTCAAATATCATGGAGTTGCGGTGTGCGGTCGAGGTGGCTGACTGTTGGTACCAGTGACAATGGCAGCTTGCTTGTGTCTGTAGCTATCCGCCGACAGATGATGGCCTTCATTCTGGGAGGGACTTCGAGTCACAAACTGTTCAACAAGATGATCTTTCAGAAAGTTCAGATTATAATACTCCAGTAGAAGAAATTATTTTAATCTTACCCTTCAAATGAGAAGCTATAAGCAATGCATTTAATTATTTCCCATATTTTTATGATAAAATATTCTTTAATGCCTTTCACCATAAATATTGTTTTGAGAAGAAGCAATTTTACAATATATTTTTCATAGAGCTTCAGAGTTTCCAAGCTATTGTATTGTCTTTATATACTGATTAATCAAACAACGCAAAAAGCCAAAAACTTCTCTTCATGATACACACACACACACACACACACACACACACACACACACAGCTTTGAGAATCCAGAATAGCAAAAACCCAAATCCCAGGCCAAGACGTGGTATTTCACTTTGTTGAGAACTTTCATTTTATAAAATTTTCCCTCAAATATAATTTCTTTAAAGATTTAATAATGTGCTTGTAAGTACTTGCTTTGCAAAGGCGTGCTTCATTATTTTTCAGGTGAAATATAGAGGAAAAATAACTTAATGTGAAACTGTTTAATAAGTACCAAGAAATGGAAAAGTCGATCAAAATGGAAGTTGAATGTACACATGTGAGACCTGCCCAGGGGATTCTTTTTTGAAGCTTTATAGTACTTTAATGAGATAAAATGTTATTTACAGATGCAAAAAGAAATAGTACAGCCCTCAAAGGGAAATAATAATTTATACTTTCAAAGCCATAAATGCATATTGGGAATACTTTAAGTAATATAAAATTCCCTAGCTTTTACTAAAATTCATGAATTAAATTATTTTCATTTAGAGCACAAAATGAATAGAAATTTAGCTTTTGAAAAAATAAAAAAAAAAAAGAGGCAAAGTAATGCTTACTGGGCCTATCGAAAGCATGCACATCCCAAACTTCTGTTGTCTCTTTCAAAGATTTCAGCAATTCTTAAAAAGTATTTTTCTAAAAAAATTTGCTAAAGATTTTTAAGGAATAATTCGCTTATAAACCCTTGAAGAAATCAGAGGTCTAATATCAGATAAAATGAAGCAAATTAATACTAAACTTCTGTAGATACTTTGAACACACTGTGGAAATGCTGGTGTGGGGGCCTGCGAGTTCACGTTCCCGTTAAAACTTATTTCCTTGTTAGCTTCAGCTACAGAAGTAAGAATTAGAAAGTCTAAAGATTACCATATGAGCTTGACCCGGTGTCCGGCCGGCCCTCTGTGTACCCGCCCACCCCCACCCGGGCTGCACCCCGGACACTGTTCTCCAGGCTGTGTTCACCTCCGCGGGACTCCAGAGCGAACTCTGTTTCCATGAAGATTCTGCCTCGGCCTTTCTACACTCGCCACTGTCGCCAAACCCTCCCTGCCCTGTCCTGATGTTCCCTCTAACCATCGTCTGCTGAAACCTTTCTTCTCTTAGCAGCTCGCTGAATTCCCCATCCTTGTATGAAGCTGCAACGTTGTCACACATCCCTCTTTTTGCTCATTATTCCTCGATGTGTTTGGGGAGCGTTTTACATTTGTTAGACTTGGGCTTGGCTCTGTGTTCTGCCTGTTGTTGTTGACTTTGTCCTCTTGTATTCTGATACTTTAACAAGCTCAAGAAATCTAACAGATTGGCATTTTTAAGGAGAATTATTATTATTTGATATTTAACTTTCTGTCATCTGAGTTCTTTCTTATTTTCCAGTAATATATATATATATATAATATTTTAGGGTTATGAATATAAATAAATCATAGCAGATGTTTATCTTCTCTTCCAAGTTTATTTACTTTTCTTTTTTAGTAGAATTACCGATCTTATTTTCTCACTTGCATTGTCTGGTACCAGGTATCGAACTCAGGACCTGTGCTTGCCAGACAGGCACCATGCTACCAAGCTATATCCCAGCTCTACTCTTCTTATTAATGCATCTAATTTTTTAAAACCTTATTTAAACTGTTAACTAGCTAGCCTTGTTTAGTTCTTCTCTTTAGTGGTAATCTCTGTGAGAGATTCCACTATTCAGAATAAAATAGAATCAGAGTTGAGCCAAAAGTATTCTTACTGTATTCAGTACGTATCATTTGAGGTAAGTTTATGTAAACTTTAGAAACAATAATTATGAAATTTTCATAATATAAGAAATCATTAAATGTGGTTGACTTTAATTTAGTAGATTGTACAAATTTTCCTATGGTTTACCACCTCCCTCATTTGCTTTACCACCTTCATTCCAACCTGTCAACAATCATATCTATGAAAAATAATCACATAAATAGACTTGGGCAGCCGGGGACTGGGAGTTAGATTCCGCTTGGGCTCCAGGTGTGGTGAAGGATGGTTTTCGCGAGCTGAAGGCTCTTTTCTGAGGGCCTAGCTGCTTCTTCCGGGGCACCTCCTCCCCTTGGTTGGACCACTCGGCCTTGCCTGGATCAAGGAATTTCTCATGGGAAGAATATTTTGAAGCAGAGAAGAGAGTTAGATGTGCTCTTGCTTCTTGGCTTTTATGGCATTTGCGAATGAAGAGGGGAAGACAGTCTGCAGAAGCCCCGCCCTAAGCAAAGGAGTATCAGGTTTTGTACACCGGGAAGCAAACTGTTTAATCTCTGTAACCCAGGAAATCTCAACTTTAAAGGCCCAAGCACCACTCTTCATCTCCTCTCCTGGAGAATCAGCTCCGATCCTCTTGCAGGCATGATGGGGGCCGTCACATCTCTAGCTGCTGAGTGATGCCCCGAATCAGACCCGAGTGGGCCTACAAACACAGATGACCCGACGCTTCCCGCTGCCTGTAGCCTTTAGTTACGCCTACGTGGGCTATAGGGTGAAAACTGACTTGGGTGGTGCTTTTTCTATGCCTATTTATCCCAGAGCTAAAGTCAGAACTTTCTTCACGTTCTGACCAGGATGGGAATTCTGAAGCACCCAAGCTAACCCTCACCCTGCGCCCCGCTTCCCATGAGAACATATTCACTTGACCTAACATTTGAGAATAAGGTTTTCATTTCAGATGACAATGCATACGCAAAGGCAATGGGCACTTAAGAATTCTGAATTATTCAAAAATATCTTATTAATAACTGGACATTGCCTTCCAGATGTCCTTTTCCATTTACAAATTTAAGAAGCATGTCTGCCTTCTATTAGCCTTCCAAATTTTAAAATATCATGCAAACATTTTATTTTTCATAAAACATAAAAAAAATTATTTTGCCAGACAGCATACACTATAAATCATACTGGCAGTGTCAACAGATAAACATATCTCATTTTTTATAAAATAGTGTGGACTGAGGGGAAAAGGGGCTGTCACTAACAGGAGGGAAACAAACAATTTTCTCTCCTGTTTCTGTCCAGCCCCACATTATGATCTTGCCAGGTAAGCCTGGCATGTTCTATTCCTTTCTGTGCTCAGTGAATCTGGATATTTGGGCATCTGCATGGTCCTGAGCTCAATGAATCTGAGTATTTAGGTATCTGCATGGTCCTGAGCTCAGTGAATCTAGTATTTGGGAATCTGCATGGTTCTGAGCACAGAAAGACCTGCAGGTTTGCGAAGCTGCACACAAGGGGACTATGTGTCCTAGCTACAGGCTTAGGCCAGCAGCGTCCAGAGGGCAGTGGGCACTGCCATAGGGTGCTGTGCCCAGGTGGGGGCCAAAGCTCCTTCCCTAAGCAGTGACTCTCGGAAGGATGCAGGAAGAGCTAAGGGTGCAGCGGGTCCCCAAAGAGCCGCGAGAAAGGGCACATGTCAAGTCAGCTAACTGCAGGTATCCAGAGCGGGAAGTGAGGGGTCACCCAGGGAAGCTGCAACTGAAGACACAGATTTGAAGATTATCAAAGGGGCATATCTGTGAACAGAGCCAGAAGAGACAGTAGATGTAAGGCAGGCAGGACATGCAGAGTCCTGTGTCCATCCACCTTGTACAGCCTCAGGGGAATGCAGAGCAGGGTCCCTCAAAGGTGTTCTGGAGCAGGAATGCACAGCCCCTCTTATCTGCACTTCTGATTGTGTGGCAGAGGGGTGGCCATTGAAGACTGAGGTGCTACTTACCTGTCATTTTATTCATGACACAATTGCCCAGTGCTACTCCCAGGGTGTCAGAGACACTGGGACACCAAGAAGGCAGTAGGCCTCACCTGCATTTCCTGATCCTCGCAACAGACCGATCTCTGTCTAAGCATTCATTTTCATGGAACCTCATGCAAAAGGCAGATGCACTTTTTTAATATTTTTGGGGGCCACAAAAATAGCTCAGTGATCTAAGCACCAGCAAAGCAAGCCCTGGAACTGAGTTCAATCCCCGGCAATGCACGCTGTGCTGGTCCCACCTGTGAGCTAAGATATGAGATCCTATACTAAATACATAAATCTACATTTTAGGCCAGGGATATAGTTCAGCAGCACAGTGCTTGCCTGACAAGTGCAAGGTCCTGAGTGAAACTCAAGATTAATAATAATAATAATAATAATAATAATAATAATAATAATAATGTATTTGGTAAAGGGTCTCACTACCCAGCTTGGACATGTAGTGATTCTTCTATGTTCAGCCTCCCCAGAGCTGGGATTACAGGCATGTCACACCACACCCAGCCTGGCAGATGCAATTTATCTGAACAAAATTACTAGACAAGGGGCCAGGGAGATGGCTCAATGGAATAAGTGCTTCCCTAGCAAGCTCAAGGGTCTGAGTCCAATCTCTGGTTTTGAAAAAAAAAAAAAATACTAGACAAATCACAATCTTCTGTTAGGAGCTACACAGAAGTACTTCCAGAAATGAGCAGTGCTTGAGTGTTGGCCAGAATGCCAAGCTTCAGAAGCTTGGGCATCAGAGTACAGCATGTTCTGGTTCAGGATGGATTACGTTCGAGTAGTTCTGTGCTTGTAAGAATCTTTACATATTTGTCGTAAACATGAAAGGACACCTTTAGAGCCTGTCTTAATCACTTTCTTCTCTTGGGGGAAAATACACAAAGCCTAAAATTTAGAGAGATGAGATTTGTTTGAGCTCATGAATTTCAGAAGTTTCTGCCCACGGCCAGCAGCTTCCAGGCAGACACCAGGATGAACGGGCCTTTCATAGAAGAAAAGCTACTCCTGTTCCGCTGGCCAGCACCAGAGGAGGGTGTGGCTGTGGAGAGCAATGCAGCCTTCCAGGCTGCCCGTGACCAGCTCCAGCCAGCCCCACCTCCTGCTGGCAGGGCAACCCACCCCAGAGGCCAGGAGATCCGGGTCCACGCCAAACCACAGGGCCATCACCGCAGCACAGGAAAGCTGTGGTGGCGAGGTCCCGAGAGCCAGTGCGGGTGTGTGAGTGGGTCTCCCTTTGAAAACAGAATAGAAATGACATGCAGCCACCTAGATGTGTGAGAGTAACAGGGACTGAAGTCGACATCAAGGTGCTGGGCCGAGCTCCCCAGAGGACCACAGTGCCGTAAGTCAGAAAAGATGAGTCTAAGGGAAAATTATGTGGAGGGGAAGCTGGAGCTGGTTTGTGCAGACACCAAAGGCTAGGTGCCCAGGAGCAGATGCAGAGTCACCCCTGGGAAGGCGAGCTGCAGAGATGAATCTGAGGATTACCAGCTCATAGGTAGTGCTCAAGCTATGAAGCCAGATGAGACTGTCAAGGGAACATGAGTTAATGGGAAGAGGACCGAGCTATATGCGGTTAATTTTTATACATTCCACTTCTAGCCCTGCTTTCTACCAAGGCATTGCTTCATGCCTTCCTTAGTGTGAACCAACAGGGGACCCTGCGGGCAGACTTTACTTACCCATCTGTATCTGGGTGACATCAGCCGCATCTGGTTTAGCTTACAAACCCAAATCCATGAGGACTCTCTGGTGTGTCTGTCACTTTTCTTATTTCCCTGTGAAAAATAAAATCAGTAAAGCACAGTTGGCTTACAGTTATATTTGCCTTATTACTTCTGGAACTGACCTGCAAGTGATTTGGGGATTGGGGTAATTTTGGATCATTTGCTGGACTTGTTCAGATAATAGGTCTGTGATTAAGAGGCGAATTATCCTTGAAATGCTCAAATGATATGGAAGTGCCACCCTTTGGGACTGCAAAAGAAAACACAGCCTAATTTTCCAAAACTAGCAAGAGAATATATGTAAATACCTTCCCAAGGATCTGTTAGAGACCATGGTAAAATTATACAGTTATTGTAATTGTATTCATCTTTTTTGTCAGTTTTATTTGAATGGTTTTATATAATGTGGAGTGTATTTTAATTCTGATGTGATTTTCCTGTTACTTGGCAGGGATTTAAATTCAAGAATGTGCACAGCCTTGGTGTGCTTTAAATGACATTAAATGAAGACTGCTGAGTCATGGGGATGTTCTATGCTTTGATTGAAATGAGGTGGTCATGTGTGACACCCTCCTCTAACCCCCTAGTCTCAGGAGATGAGAAGCGAGAGCCCAGCTCTGGCAGATTAGCAACTGAGAGACACCTGTCCCCCAAAATAAAAAAGAAGCATCAGATGGGGCATGCAACTCAGTATAAAGGCATGGGTTGAATATCCAATAGAGCCTGGGCAGATGGGGGGAGACAGAGAGAAAGAGAGAGAGAGAGAGACAAACAGACAAGCAGACAGGGAGACAGACAGACAGAGGCAGAGACAGAGGCAGGAGGGGAAACAAAGGGAGAGCGAGAGAGGAGGGAGAAAAGGAAAGTGATGAAGAAACAAAGGTGAATTTAAATTTATCTTTACCACTGTCCCGTAAAAGTTAGAAAGGTCCCTTTTCTTGTTTGACTTACATCTCTATTGTAGTCAGTTGAGTAAAATAAACAATTTGAACATGGAAATGAGTTACACCTCAGTGGTAAAACCCTGGGACTTACACATTCTGCTTTGTATTTGGCTCCGTTTTGCCCCACCCTGTCGGTGAGCATGAGTCTTATGCTCAAGCGTGTGTGGTGTTTGCTTGTATCCACTTCCGGGCCTCCAACTCCCAATTCCAGCAGCCTAAAACACTCCAGCTCTTTCTCTTTAAAGACTATGAAGTCAAAAAATAAATGCTGGTCAACTCCCCAGTCTCAGGAAGAGCACTTCTGTCTGGTTTCCATGCAGGGGACACTCCAAGCTCAGAGAGTGACACCACAGGCAGCCAGATGTCAGAGCCCTTGGTGTAGCTTCCACGCACAGCAGGCCCCTGGCGGTGTCTTCTGGGGCGGAGGTACTCCCTAGGAGATTTGGAGACACTGCACTCTCCACCAAAGGCCTGAGGAGGAGAAGGTTTCCTGCATGTATAGCATTTTGGACACAGAAGCCGACGGTGTGGAAGCAGGCAGTGGTTCCCTGAGTCACACAAACTCGCAATCTGGCCTTTGTGGGTACAGCACGCGGTATCCACTGGACACTGGTTCCCAGCTACCAGCACCCACCTCTAATTTTGTCTCTTGGCTTCAATATTCATGTGAACTTTGATGAATGATGAAGCTAGGTCTTGCAAACCCATCACACACTGGAGACCTGCTGCTCTGATAAAGCTCCCGGCCACACGCCTGGCTCAGCAGCACAGCAGCAGGAGAGGGCCACTCCCTGGGGCACCTGGCTCCCCTGTGGCCAGTGCCGGGCCCCTGCCGCCTCACGGAGATCTCTGTTCCAACAAATGCCACTTGGCATCCCTGCTTGGGCAGAGGAATGTGGGGCTGGCACAGCAGCCCCCGAGGAGCTGCCCCGGGCGAGGGACAGAGCGCCAGGGCTGAGTGCCGTGCCAGCATTCACAGCAAGGTCCTCTGGCTCTCTCTGGCACCAAGGCAGGGCCAGAACATGAGGACTAAGAAGAGAGACCCACGCTGTCTTAAGAGGAGCCCCTTTCTCTTCGGGGTTTGAGCGAGGGCTATGGCTCTGTCCTTGGTCCACTTTTTGTTTTCATTTTGAGTCTCCCTAAGTCTCTAAGATGCTCAAGCTGAGCCCAAATTCACAATCCTGGCAGAGGAAGTGCTGGGCTCACAGATATGTGCCACTGCCAAGCCCTCCTCCATTCCACTGTGGTTTTGTGTGAGTGCTTCTCTATTTTATTTTGTAAGAAAGGTGGAAAAGGGGCCAGGGACATGGCTCAGTGGAATAAGTACTTCCCTGGCAAGCACAAGGACCTGAGTTCAATCCTTGGTTCCACCAAAAAAAAAAAAAAAAAAGAAAGGTGGAAAAAAGAAACGTGAGTAATGAAATGTCTGAAAGCCACTGCAGGACCTCACTGATTGGCTCTCTGTCCTCCAGGTTTCCCCAAACTGACGTAAACTAACCTCTCCTGCACATTGAGTAATTGGCTAATAAATCTGAAACTCATTTGGTCTAAAGTGTTAATGGCTGATAATGATTTAACATGTTTCCCCACACAGGGAACGCATTTGCATTTTAATAGAGGTCTTCCTGGAGATTTTCTTAATTCAAATGAGTGACTTTAATGGTAGGCATTTGAGGGGCCACAGGGACCAATTTCAGTAGAACTTTTCTAGTATCCCTAAAATCACACCCTGAAGCCAGACAGCCTGGCATCACTGTGTGCTCCTCTCTGTAGGAAACTGTACTTCTGTTTGCATCTGGATCGTGTATCTACATCAAGCACCACTTTTGTTCTAGTTTCTACTTTTGAGTCTCATTGTGTTGCACAGGATGTTCTCAGTCTCTTTAGCTCAAGTGACCTGCCTGCCTCAGCTTCCCACGGAGCTGGGACCACAAGTGGACACCACTATGTGGCCATGACTGATGGGTTGCAGGACGTGCTGCAGGCTCTTGTGCACGACCAGGAGCTGGATGTTGCAGCTGACAAGAATGAGGGTGCAACAGAGTTCGAGTGTGCGGTGGACTGCTCGGAGTGAGTGGGCTCGGCCGCCTGCGAGGAGAAGATGGCGGGAGCCCAGCGTGGGTTGATTGAAGGATTTAAGACACGGCCCTGGGTGTAGAGCGTGGGCTAAAGCACATCAGAGTGTCCAGAGCACGCCTGCAGGTTCTGACTTGGGGCAGCTGTGCCTACTGCACACATCACGCTCATTCACCTCAGCTGGACGTCCACACGAGGAGCCTGCAGAGCTCCAGGCGAAGGTCCATGGCTGCCTGCTGCCTCACGCTGGTGGGGGGGGGGGTGAGAAAGTACAGACCAGAGGACAGCTGAGGTCGCTGGAGCTGTCTCTTTCAGTATGAGAAAGAGGACAGGACAGGCACTGCAGAGCCATTTATTTGTACTTTTGCAAAGTTAATGTCACATGACACAGGGTTTCCTAGAGACCGATGCCTAGAACTGTCTCAGAAGATGGTTTCTCAGGACTGAAGGATTTCCAGCTTCAGCCTCTCTACAGCAGCTTTGGAATTCTCCCAGGTAGCCTTTGTCTTCGTTAACTTTGCCTGGAAGGAGACCTGGGACACAGGCTGGGGCCTCACCCCTGGGGCATTACCGGGTTCAGGTGAGCAGCAGGAGCAGGCCCATCCGGGCATCTACCTTGACTGCTCTGGCGTGCTGTGGACAGCAGCGCTGTCTCGTCCATCACTCCAGATTTCTGTTGCTAAGCATCCAAGTAGAACAAAGCTAGAGATTCTCATTTGTATGGTTTAGTGCCGAAAGGAAGGTCAGCCATACCAAAAGATGGGGGAGTGGAAACACTTTCAACATGGCAAGCTTTTAAATGAAAAAAAAAAAAAAACACAACATTAGTCACTGCTGTCAATCTCTTTGTGATTTGTGACTAGTTGTTGAATCAAAGAAAAACAACACTGCAAATCTAGTCCCCCAAATAAGCAACTTTTAGTCCCCAGATATCGTGGTTCTCAGCATCTGCTCCTCTGCCCACTTCTTCCCTTACCCCATCCTCATTCCACTGGCAGCAGTCATGCGGGGAGAGGCTCCTTGGCTCGAGGAGGAGCTAGCAGTCTCAGGTCCTTCTCTTCTTCCCATTGAGAAATCCGCAGACCGTTCTGTCCTCGCCATGTAGAACCCGAAGTCCTTCAAGCATTGGAAGAGGGAACATGTATGACCAGGTGCCACCTGCGAGGGCAGGGACAGTCTTGGGTGGCTCCCCCAGGCCATTCTGGGTCCAGACTTCCGGCATCAGTGGCGACCAGCCCCTGACAGTGACTCATAAGGGGGGGT
This sequence comes from Ctenomys sociabilis, assembly GCA_004027165.1. Taxonomy (NCBI): domain Eukaryota; kingdom Metazoa; phylum Chordata; class Mammalia; order Rodentia; family Ctenomyidae; genus Ctenomys; species Ctenomys sociabilis. Next base: position 82,444 of record PVKA01005734.1, read on the forward strand.
CTCTTAATTTCTTCTTTGATAGCCTTGACACCCATGCCACTAGAGTCCTGATGCAAAGCTCCCCTGGAGCTCTTGGTGGGTGCCCAGGAAGCACACACTCTAAATCACTGGCTTGGGTTTGCACTTTTCCTCCTTGGGTGCAGGTAGGCACGCGCCTGGCTCCTGCTTGCCTGCTGTGGCCTCAGCCCATGCAGTGTCTGGGGCCCTCTTGTCGTCAGCCTGAGGGCACCAGTCTGGCGGAGGGGATAAAGCTCTTGGGACTTGCTGGCTGTGTGGAAACTGTCCCATGAAGAGCTACACACACATACTCCAGGGACAATTTCAGGAGAAATTTTAAAAATTCCCTTTAAGTTTAAAGTTTTTAATAGCATTTTATAGGAGAAGGAAAAACACCCACAGTAAAGAGACCCTGGTGGTCTTTCCTGCTATGAAGACATCTTCTGCTGGTGGTTATTTCCAATTAGCTTTTCTCTTCTTTTTTCTTTTTTTCTTTTTCTTTTCATCTGCCCCTTACCCCAAAAGTGTGTGTCTCTCACACACTTTTGGAACGCTTGTCCACAAGGCATTTCTGAAGGCATCTTCGTTTCGCAAGCAGCTGCTGCTTATGTCTTTGCCAGGCTTGCAGCCCGCCCAGTTCTCAGCTCAGAAGCTACCTAGAGGCCTGGCCCTTACTCTGCTGGGAAGAGGGCAGCGTCTCCCCGTCAGCAGCAAGGCTTCAGCCCGTCTCAGGCTGGTGGTTGAGAGTGAGCAGCCCACAACTGTCCTGCTCATGCAGGGTGACTGCTCTGGGCCAATCGCCCAGCAGCGTGAGTTGCATTTTCACTTCCGATGTCTGATTAAACAACATTTTGTGAATCTCGCTGAGGACTGCGTCCATTGCCAGAGCCTTCTCAGCACTGGCTGCTGAGGTGAGGTTTGTTGCCAGAGCGCCCTGTGTTTGCCCTGAATTTCACGTGACTGAAGCGCCCCCTCCCTGCGCGCACCTGCAGGCCTCACGTCCTGCCTGCAAGGAGCAGCCAGGAGCTCTGTGCCCGGGGCAGGCCAGGCTTCCCTCCCGAGGGTGCGGGTCACTTTCCATTGTTGTTTTCACCATTTAGTCTTTCGTTATTGTGCCCTTTCCTCAGTTATTGTCTGATACTTCCACTCTTTTTTTTATTTATTTTTATTTTTTTTCATTTTATCTTCCATGCAATTTAAAACTATTTCTGAGTCTGGTGGCCTTCCTGGGACATTTTCATGTGCTTCCCCCATTTTGTAGATTGCTAGTCATTTTGTCGGGTTGATTGCCAGGCTGTCTGCGGTCGCTTTATTTATCCCCCATGTTCCTATCTGTAATCTCTGTGCAGCCCTGAGGTTTCTCCTGGGGCCATTTCAGTCTTCGTGGCTCTGGGCGTGGAGGTGATGGCTACATTCCCACTGATCTGGCAGCGGCCATGGGCCTCTCAGTCTAATCCTGGTCTGTGGACATCTGCAGGTGACTTCCAGGGTCCTTCTTCTGTGGCCACTGTAGGCCCCAGAGGGGCTCCCTCGTGTCTCAGTCCTGGTGACAGCTGGCCTGCTCCTGAGGCACCCTGTACCCAAGGGAAGTGTCCCGGGAGGCACAGTTTAGAACCCAGAGTTCTAAGTGACCCTGGCCTGTGAAGATGCAGCCTAGCTCATGTCATTCTATACAGGGGACCTCAGCCCAGACAGCGCCCACAGAGGCCCCAGGCGGGACCCCACACCTTGCCGTCCACACTGAGCCAGTGTGCTCCTGCATTCTTCCAAGGTGGGGGCTTCTGAGTCTCTGAATTCCTCTCTTGACTGTGAGCTTGAGATGCTGTGTATCACGTGCCAGGCTTGGTGCTGAGCCCACAATGAGTCAGGGTGGTGGGGATTCACAGCCCCTCCTGCTGGGGGTCTTCCACCCAAACCCACTTCTCCAGGATACTTGGCAGCGGCCACTCTCGGGGTCAACAGAACTGCTTCCTTCTGGCACTGTGGTGGCCTCTCCGCCATGTCTTCATGCCTGCACTCAGGGACCTCAAGGCAGCCTGTCCTCTGGTTCCTGAGGCCATGCCCTAGTCAGCGCGGAGGTCAGCATCTGCGACATGAGCTGTACTTCTTTGTTGGTTTGGCTGCTTTGAGATATTGGGTCAAGAACTGAGGTCCTCTACACTGAGCTATATCCCTAGTCATAGACAGACAGACAGACAGACAGACAGAGACAAGTATCTATTTTTACATTTTTTCTAAGAGAGGGTCTCACTGAATCACCAATTTGCCAACACGTATGAGCTGGGATTGGGCTGGTGACTTTCCTTTTTCCACTTTCCAGAGTCTTGAGAATTTAGATACATGTCACCATGCAGGGTGGCTAGGGATGGCAGAAGCCCATAATTTACCTCTTACAGTGGGGAAGTGCCTGCTTTATCCTTGAAAAAAGACATCTGCTTAGGGTGGCATTTAAAATAAAACAAAGCACTAATAATTTAAAAATTCCATGAATTGCTGGGTTCTTCCAAGTCCAGAACACTCAAAGACAGAACACTACGTGTTCACAGATGGTTTTGTTGTTGTTGCTTTGTTACTATCAATCATCATGTTTAAGATGAGGGATATAGAGAGAGGACTGGCTGGCTCACAGGAGTGCTGGCATTGCTTCTCCACGGCCCGCACTGGCCCCTGTAGTAAAGTGCCGCTCCTTGCATGCTCCATGTCATGTACCCCTCCAAGCACTGGGACAGCAGCAGTGAACCCACAAATGGAGTCTGGAGGTCCATGGAATTTATATTTCAGAGGTGACAGGAAAGCAGACCTGTGGGTGACATTGGCTATTTGCATTCTCAGGTAACTGAAGTTACTGCAGGCCTTCCTGCTGCGTCAGTCTTCACAGCTGGTGCCAGGGAGGAGGGAGAGCTGCCCCTCTGACTGCTCTGGCCTCTGCTCCCGAGTCATGCCAGCCCCTGAGCCTGCTCATCTCCCTGCCAGCGTCCTGACTGCCGCACTTCATGTGCATTAGTGACTACCTCGTTCTCATGAGTGAAACCACACCTCCAAAATCCAGATTTCTGAATCATTCTTAGCTGTGCTTTGTGATCTTAGAGAAAGGAACATCTCCAGGCCTCAGACTCAGAATTTTGAATGAGGAGCTCATATTACTTACAGCCTGGATGCCTATGAGAGAAAACCATGCTATGATGCATGGCTTTGAACAGAGCTGTCCACTGCACATTACTTATTCAGTAAGAGGAATCTTATTTTATTAGCAGGGCTTCCATCTCCATTTTGCTGGCTGCACTCTATGTCTGTTTCGTTTTCTGTGCCACTGGTGGTATGGCTTTTCCAAAGCTCAAATCTGATTACATTAAGTGCCTAAATAAGATCTGTTGATGAGATTTCTCAAGCTCCAAAAGAAAGTTCCTTTGTAATTCCTGCCTAAGACTGGAACCCTTCGCTCATGTGCTCCAGTTAAAGGAATTGCACACCACTTCACGAAACCAGAAGCATTCTGGCTCACATCTGCTGTTAGCATCTCTCCAGCCGCCCTTGCTAGCTGTAAGATGTTCCCCACGTGCTCAGCCTAGTTAGTTGCGTTTATATCCTAAGGCCCAAGTGAGCGTCCTCCTGCCAGTTGCTTTTTCTCTAAGTGAGGCCCCTCTCCCTGCTTCCGTCCCTCCAGCCCCTGCCTGTGCCTGGTCCTGGGTGACTAATTAACTGCATATTTGATTTCTTCATCCTGAATGTCCTCTGCGGGCTAACACACTTACTAAGCGTGTGCACTGATTTAAGCATGATGGACAATAGATTAGGATATAAGTGACATTGCCGCGAAGGTACTTGTTTATAAAATGGGTGGATTTGGGGAAAATGTTTAATCTTGTTTTTTAATCTTTCCTTTTTTGCATGACAGAAGATATTTGTGAATTCCTAGGCTTGTTTGCTAAATAATTTGCTGTACTATATCAAATTTATGATTTGTACACTGTTTTGTAGGTAATGAATTGACAGTTCCATCAAATTTAGCATGAAATATAATTTTAAGGGTTTTCAGAGAGAAAGTGTTTTACCTCTCATTGTTGCACAAAGCTGATAGAAGGTAGGTGAACCAGGTCTAAAAGGCCGAGACGTTACAGAAGCACACTGTGGGAGGGCCCAAATGTGGCAGCACTCAGATGTCCATGCAGACAGTGGGTAGAGAAGCAGATCTGACTGCTTCTGCCAGTTCCTGCCCCAGATCGTGGAGCTGCAGTCCATGCAGTCTGAGGTCAGCCACGCCACAGCCTGTGGCTGGCCACCAGCAGAGTTTCTCTTGGGAGTGGGAACTCTTCAAAAGATAGAAATTCTTGTGTGCAAATCCTACACTGAAGGAATTAATAGGTAATTTTCAAAGCAAAATCTGAGTTGGTTTGAGAACTAGAGAGGAAGTGTATCTATTTTTCTAACATTCCTGAAGCAATTTGCTGTACCTCACATGCCAGGCTAGAGGAAGAGTCCTGCTTTGCTAAGGAGCAGGGCAGTCTCCAAGCACCCAGGGCAAAAGTAGTAAATGCAGCAGCTAGAGACCACGGACAACAGCACCAATGTACTGCCTGTGCTGTCCCTGGCCCCACTCTGGTCTCCCTGCTGGCTGGGGCAGGACTCTGTCTTCAGAGTGTGGCACTGCTCCTCTGCCATGCTGCAGAGCCCACACTGGGCATTGTGGTGCACACCTGTTACTGCAGCACTCTGGAGGCTGAGATAGTGGAACTGCTGCAAGTTTAAGGATAGCCTGGGCTACAAAGAGGGTGGAAGGCCAGCCTGAACTGCGCAGAGAAACCCTGTTTCAAAACATCAAAAAATTGTCAAGAATATGGAGTTATAAATTTCTCCTTCAAAATCAGTCTTCATCTTGTGCTATGAATAACCACTACAAACACAACAATATGCAATGTATTAATTATTGAAACTCTTATTAATCACTTTTGAAAGTGTCTCATTGCTATTTGTTTCTCAATAAAATTAATTTAAAAAATCAGTGGCAATAGGTGTTTCTCCTTATGATGTCAGCTCCTCCACTAGTTCTGGCAGCTTAAAAATAATGCAGGATCTTTGCCCTGTATGTTGAACATTTTATAGATGAGACTTGTGCAGAAGTCAATGGACAATTCATCATCAAAGGCATGTTTGTAATGTCCAAATGGCTTCGGTCACAAAATAGGAACCTGCCAGTCGAAGAGCTGTGCAGGGTGGAATGGGACAGTCTTGGAACAAGGCATAGCCACCCCCAGTGTGTGGACAGAAGGAAGCAAAGCTCTGGGCTCTCCAGCTGCATTTTCCCACTCCTCAAAGAGAAGCTGAGGGTTTGGGTCCTTAGGACAGGACAAGGTGCTGGCTCCACTTCCACAGAGAAGAATGCCTCTGTCTGCAGGAGCAGGACTTGTGCGTGTGCCTTAGATGACAGCTCTGGCCCCGTGGACTCTAAGCTGTTGCAACACTCTTTCCAGAAAACATGCGCCAAGCATGGGATCTAGAATAAAAATCTGTTTTATTTTTCAGGGGTTGTTGCCGAGTAGGTTTAATGTACTCTATTTAAGCAAAATTAGCGTTCTTGCCCCCAGAACGATTAAACTCCTCTTTGTGCCCTAGATTTAATGTCAAATTGAGGTGGGTGTGGTGTGGTGGTGTGGGAAACCCCAGTGACCGGGCCCTGCTAGTTCTCCCAGGCCTCTGCACAGCACAGCCATGGGACAGCCAGGCATATCAAAGGCCTGCATTCAGTTACACCAAAGGCAAGGCAATGGGGAGCGCCTTGTAGGGCAACAGGAAGCATTTCATTAAACAGACAGCAGGAGGTAAGAAGGATTAAGCCTTGTGGATTTGATCAGTCCCACAATGTTGTTTTAAAGGCATTCTAACCTGCTATGTTACTGAATTTCCCTATCAGTTCTAGTAGTTTCTTGGTGGAATTTTTGGGGTCTTCCAAGTAAAGTATCATGTCGTCTGCAAATAGTGATAATTTAACTTC
>PVKA01005735.1:0-88417 GCA_004027165.1 Ctenomys sociabilis
ACCTACATTTAAACCTTGCCTCCTATACTGTTCTTTCATCCCTCACACTGGATGATTTACTTTTCCCTGAGTATACAGCTTGTCCAGTTTAGGTTCCTTTACCTGAAGTAGTTTCAGCCCATTTCTTACTCTGTTAAAATTCTTTATATGTTCATTCATTACAGCTCAGTTCAAATCATTCCTTAATCCTTAAAAAACATACCTTCCATCTTCGGGGCTCTCATAGCACTTCACATATACTCTTTTCCAGCCACACTTCATGTTCCTTTCTCTTCTAGCTGGGGGCTCATGAAGGCAAGGATGGTGCTTTTCTCACCCATCTTTTCTGGACCCTAGCTTCTTCCTATGTTCTGGAGGTAGTTCAAACCAGATACAAGTAATTCAAGACAGAGTAGTTCCACTTTATTTTCTTAATATAGTTGTGCACTTCAGCACAGCTTTGAGCTCTCTGTCTTGCCAGAGAGGATTTAAATGGTATCTTCCATTACTATTTATTAAACTGAGGAACTTTCTATGTAAAAATACATTCAAATCTAGGTTATACTAGCCAGAGGTCCTGTGTTGAGGACTTGTATTTTGTTTGATTGTTGTTATCCTTGGTCATGGCTTGCTCACCTTTGTACACCTGAATGAGCACACCAGGCTGGTTGTCTGAGTGGTTAGTGAAGGTCTGGGTCTGCTTGGTAGGAATGGCGGTATTGTGCTTGACGAGGACTGTCATGACACCACCAGCAGTTTCAATACCAAGAGAAAGAGGAGTGAAATCCAACAGTAGCAAATCTTGGACATTTTCAAACTTATCTCCAGATAAAATTGCTGCCTGAACAGCTGCACCATAAGCAACAACCCCATCAGAATTGATGCTCTAATTCAGTTCTTTTCCATTGAAGAAGTCTTGCAAAACTTCTGGATCTTGGAATACAGGTAGAACCACCTATCAGGATAATGTCATGGATCTGAGATGTGTCCAGTTTAGCATCTTAAAAAGCCTTCTCTTCAGGATCCAGAGTGCCATGGAACGGATCAACATTCAGCTCTTCAAACCGAGCACAAGTAATGAATACTGGATTGGGTGCTGGAAGGGGGTTCTCTTAGCTTGCTCACATGCAGTACGAAGACAGCAGACAGCTCTTTTATTCTCACCGATGTCCTTTTTGTCTGCACTTGAATTCAGCAATGAAATGATTGATCATTCAACTGTCCAAATCTTCTCCACCTAAGTGAGTGTCTCCAGCTGCAGATTTCATTTCAAAGACTCCATCTTCAATAGTGAGGATTGACACATCAAAGTGCCACCTCCTAAGTCAAAAATCAGCACATTTCTTTCAGCTCCAACCTTTTTGTCTAAGCCATAAGCAATAGCAGCAGCAGTTGGTTCACTGACAATTATAAGTACATTAAAACCAACAATAGTTCCAGCATCTTTGGTTGCCTGATGCTGAGAGTCATTCAAGTAAGCTGGTACTGTGATCACAGCATTGGTCACAGTCTTTCCTAGATAAACTTCTGCAATCTCCTTCATCTTTGTCAGCTCCATAGAAGATACGTCTTCTAGTTAGAAGTTCTTTGTCTCTCCTTTGTATTCTACTTGAACCTTGGGCTTGCCTGCATCATTCACCACCCTGAAGGGCCAGTGCTTCATATCAGACTGGACAACAGCATCATCAAAGCTATGTGCAATCAGACGCTTAGCATCAAAAACTGTGTTGGTGGGGTTCATAGCCACTTGATTTTTTGCAGCATCTCCAATCAGTTGTTCAGTGTCTGTGAAAGTGACATAGCTTGGAGTGGTTCAATTTCCCTGATCATTGGCAGTTATCTCCACTTTCTGTGCTGGAAGACACCCACGTGGGAGCAGGTGGTGCCAAGATCAATGCCAACTGCAGGTCCCTTTGACATGGTTGGTCACGTATAGGCCTGGCTGTGCTAGCGGAGACGGCATGCAAGAAGCCTGTCTCCCATTGGTGCTTTCAATCTTTTTGTAGGTTGTACACACACACACACACACACACACACACACACACACTATGCTTTTTACTTTTTAAAATAATTTTATTGAGAAACAAATAGCAAAGAGACGGTCTCAAAACTGATCAGTAGGACACTTGCAATAATTAATACATTGCATATCGTTGTCTTAGTGGTTATTCATTGTACAAGATGCAGACATGATATGCTGTCCACAAACACCATTAGAACAAATATTTCTATTCATTGAATTAAGAGAATGTAGCTGTATATCTATTCTAACTATTTTGGATATACAGATACAAAATGATCATTCATTTATATCCTTTTTTTTGTTCAGTTTTGTCAGAAAAGGGTATTCCATTGCTATCTAAATATTGTAGGTGTGTGAATTCATCAAAATATTCCAATATAGTCCAGTTGTCCATAATAGCAGTGAGTTCCATAAGACTGGAAATGTCAGAAGTTGTTGAATTGAGCCTTTTGCAGCTCAGAATATTAATATGGCTTTACTTTTTATATATTGTTTTTATACTTTTCTGCGTGATGGCTAAAACCAAGATAAAGCAAGGCCTATATAATAAGAAATGTAACTTTTGTACCTGACAAGGTCAATCAAATTCCCTCAGGATTTAGCCTGAGCTCTGTACCACAGTTTGTAGATCCTTTGTCAGTGTCAGCCATGTGGCTTTCCTTGTAGTCCTTCTTTTTCTCTAACTTTTGGTTTGCAAACTTAAGTTGCTAACCCTCCATAAGAGAAGCTTATTATTGCCATACAATATAGGCAATTGAGCTTAACTTCACTGTCTGTCTGAATATCAAACAGATTAGACATAACATGGAACAGTTATTTTCCATCAAGTATGGCTATGTTAAACTTTAAGTCCCTACAGAATGTGAAGAAAAAAATTTAAAAAATAAAAAGTTTTAAAAATAGGAATATGCAATTACATATTTTTACACAGAAATTTAGAAGTCTAACCATATACAGCATTGTAGCTGGATAGTCCTATGACTTTTTTTCTTGTCTCTTATTTTCATTTATTATCATCTTCTTAAAGCATTTACTTGAAAGAGACTATAGCAGTAATTGGTATGACATTAGAGGCAGTACGAATTTAGAAGACCAGAATGACAGGCATCCGAAGCATGGCCCTAGCACTACACATTGCTATGCTCCGGGCAGTTACATAGTTTACAGGTATGAGCATATATAGTTAGTCAGTGTGGCAATCCTGCCAATTAACTGCTAGCTTTAAAAACCTGCTGAAGATTCTCAGGATCATTACCGTAACCATCTTGTGCATATAAATGTATTCTTTTGCACCTCTCATGTTTCTTAGCTTTTCTGCTTGCCCTGTCTTCATTGTCTGCTCTTCAAGTTTTCACTTTTCTTTTAATTGTGTTATACCTTTCTATTTGTATTTCTTCTTTTGAGTTCTTATCTAGGGATACTATCGTATTTACAAACTTGGGTTTGGTTTATCTAACTTATGAGTATATCTTCAAGTTTCATCCACTTAAATATAAAAGCTTTGAATTTATCATTCTTTATAGCTGAGTAATACTCCACTGTATAAAAATACCACATATTTCTCATTCATTCCTCAGGTGATGGGCATCTTCGTTGTTTCCAAGATTTTGCTATCACAAATTGTGTTGCTATAAACATAGGTACACATATATCACTATGATATGATTTCTTTCAAATCCTCTGGGAAAATTCCCAGTAGGAGGATAGCTGCCTTGGATGGGATTTCCAGTCCTAGTTTTTAAGGAGTCTCCACACTGATTTCCATAATGGTTGTACCAGTCTACATTCCCAGCAGCAGTGGAGAAGGGTTCCCTTTTCTCCACATCCTCTTCAATATTTGTTGTTGGTTGGTTTCTTTGTGATAGCCATTCTTTCTGGGGTGAGATGATATCTCAATATTATTTTAATTTGTATTTCACAGATGACTAGTGATGTGGAGCATTTTTTCGTATATTTATTCACTTCTTTAATTTCATCCTCTGAGAAGTGTGTGACATGTCAGATGCCCATTTTTGGAATGGGTCTTTATATTTTGTGGTGCTAATGTTTTTTATTTCTTTATAAATTCTAGAGGGAAGACCTTTGTCCAAGTGTGTATTAGTCAAGATTTTTTCCAAATTTGTGGGTTGTCTTTTCACTTTGTTAGTAATAACTTTTGACATGCAAAAACTTCTCAATGAGAGGAGGTCCTAGTTGTTAATTCTTTTTTTTTTTTAATTTTTTATTTTTTATTTATTTATTTATTTATTTTTGGTGGAACCGGGGATTGAACTCAGGCCCTTGTGCTTGCCAGGGAAGCGCTTATTCCACTGAGTTGTCTCCCCAGCCCCCAGTTGTTAATTCTTTCAAGTATTATCTGTGCGATTTGAGTTTGTTCATGAACTGTTTGCCTACCCCTATATCTTCAAGAGTTCCTCCTACTTTCTCTTCCAGGAGATTTAGTGTTTCTGTTTTAGTGTTTAGATCTTTAATCCATTTTGACTTTAGCTTAGTTCATGGTGATAGACCTGGGTCAAGTTTTAATTTTCAACACGTGCAGAGCCAGTTTTTCTAGCACCATTTGTTAAAGAGGCTGTCTTTCTTCCAGTAAGTATGTTTGGCCCCTTTGTCAAAGATAAGTTGGCTGAGCACATATACACTATTCTAAAGAGTAAATGTTTTAGTGTGGTACTTGAGTTTAGCAGAGAAAACTGAAGATTAAAAAAACTGCTGAATTTCAGGTAAATATTTCCTTTCTATTAGTACCTAATCACAAAATTAAGGAAATATTAATAAGTAGTGGATAAAGGTTTTAAATTTAGGCCTTTTATGTGAATTAGGTTATCTTTCTCATATTTTCTCTCCTATGTTTCTTTCCTGGGCTTTCTACTGTGAGATTTATACTTTACTCTGAAATCACCATTTCTACCATAACATGGTCTTCGCTGTTTGTGTGAAGTCATCATCACATGTCTTTTTGTGTTTGGCTTTATCTCTTGGTTGGATAGGCTCCATTTTCAACCACCTTCTTGGAGGGCTGTTAAATGCTGCTTTCTGTTAGCAAGGACAGTGTAGAAAGATGCGCACCATGAGCCACTTTCCTGTGGAACGCTCCCTGCTCAGTGCACTGACAACACTCACCTGAAGGCAGGGTGGTTATGGGGCATCCTCTTTGCCTTATGTCTTCTGTTCCTTCATAGTCATCTAGGCCAAGCTAGGTTCTGCTTCACTGCCATGGGCAAAACAAACTTATGCACTGCGCCTAACGCATCCCACCTCCCAGCCTGACATGGGACTGTGAGGACTATGGGAGCCTATTGCAAGTTCTGCCTCAAAGTGGACTCTTGGATTCCTATAGGAACAGAGGAACTTTTGACTCAGGGGTCCTCTGAGAAAGTCTGGATTTGTGCCTTCTGGGCATCTATAGGTTCATTCTTTAGACAAAAATTTGTGTGACAAGTGGATCCTATCTAGTGTCCCTTGAATTTGGCTTTGCATGTGAAGTTAACAAGAAGTCTTTTCCAACAAGCTGCAGATGAAGGTTCACCCACAGTTGGAAAGCTGCTTTTAGATTTTTCCCCTTGACAGACAGTCTGGCTTTCTTTTAGGATCTGTTTCTCATGATTTATATACTGATCTATCACCTCCCCACCTATCATCTGTTTTTGGACACAGCAACACTTTGGAAGGTAGATAGGGCACCACCCTTACATAAGATCTGAATTTGAGAGAAAATTCTGTTGACTTTGCAAAAGCTAGGATCTCATGTCTGAAACTCTGTCCTTACTCCTTACCACATGGGGCTTCACCATGTTAAGCAGACACTTGCTATTCTGAGGCTTTGCCTGATTTATAAATGACCTTTTACTGCCTCTGCTTTCGTTCATGCCTCTCTTCACCTCCTTTCTCTCAGCTTTATTACAGGGACATCCCAGGTTGCACCACTCATTCAGACATGGGGAATATCCATTCATACTTCAACCAACCTCAAAAATCTTCACCCTGTCCAAAATGCTTCTGAACTGTAGGGGCTGGGATTGTGTTCTAAACATCAACCTCATGCCAATCCCAGGTGTTTGGCTGTACAATATTTTCTTTCCTTACATTAGCAGCTGCTATACTGTAGTGTGATCATCAGTTTGTATAGCTTATTCTAAACTGGGCTGGACCCTTACTTTGGGTCTATAACCCTGGCACCTGGCAGGAGGTCCTGTGCATCATGCTCAATGAACCCTGCTGCTGCATGAATGAACAAGTGGCCAGAGGAGAAGCATACAGCAGGCCCATCATGCAACACGAGCATCACACCAGGCAGGAGCCAATGGGCCAACTGCAAAGAGTAGCAGTGTTGCATAGCGACATCTCCCCACTGCTCTGTCACTCTGGGTAGACACAACCATACAATTCTTATGGCAAGTGTCCCTTTATGACCCATTTAAGCTTGTTCCAGTTTAGAATATATAGCGCCTTACGCATCCACAAGAGTGACAAATACTGCGGACCCCAAATATTCACACTCGAGAATCTACTTTGTCAGAGGGTTAACTGTCAGTCAGAGAAACACTGGTCAGATGTCCCAGAGCGCATAGCTGCCTTCTGTTCCTTGAAGGGACGCATTTAGTCAAATGGGGCACAAATGTCGCTGTCTTGGAGTGCTGCCCACACCTCTTCTGCAGGCTCTCAGGGCTAACTTGGCAAGGGTGGGTATCACAAAACCCAGCTGGTCTTCAAGGACACAAGGACTTGCTGGTTCTGTATTTGGTGTTTCTCTAACTGGCTTTAGTCCAGGAAGAACATTCAGCTTTAATGTTGACCTATAACCCAGAAAAACGTTTGCTTCAATAGAAGCGCTTTTTTTTGGTTTTGTTTTGTTTTTTTAATTTTTATTTTATTGAAGTACAAATATCAATGAGACAGTTTTAAGATATCTTGACAAGATGGATTTGATAAATTAATACATTACAAACTGTTTTCATAATGTTTTGGTATCATCGAAGGTGCATACATATTATACTTACAGACATTATTACAGCATATGTCTCTTATCAGTAAATTAAGAGTGTAGCTGTTTGCGTATCTTATTTTTTATACCTGAATTACATCAAAGATTCAATAATTACTACTTTCTACCTTGTTATTTTCCTAGTGGTTGTCCATAGTACTAGAAGCCGACATAATATCCTGTCTAACCACCATTAGTGCAAATCTTGCCTCTCATAGAATTATGTAGAAGCACGGTGTTATCTTTCCCAACTGTACTGTCCATACACTCACTTCATGATTCTTCCTTTCTATACCCCTTCCTTTGTCTACACCTGTCAAAGATGGGCACTCCATTGTCATTCAACTAATTTAGGCGCTTGAACTCAAGGACACAATCTATCACATAAAACAGAAACACTCAATCTCCTGGAAGAGAAAGTAGGAGGAACTCTTGAAGAGATAGGGGGAGGTAAAGAGTTCATGAACAAACATATATTCACACGGGAAGCACTTGAAAGAATCAACAACTGGGATCCACTCTTCTTAAGGAGCTTCTGCATGTCAAAACAAATTGTCAACAAAGTGAAAAGACAACCCACAAATTTTGAAAAAATCCTAGCTAATAAGCAATCAGACAGAGGTCTACTGTCTAGAATATATAAAGAACTAAGATATAACAAGGCCCTCAAATTTAAAGACCCAATTCAGAAATGGGCATATGAGATGAATACACACTTCTCAGAGGATGAAATTAAAGAAGCAAATAAATATATGAAAAAATGCTCCACATCACTAGCCATCTGTGAAATGCAAGTAAAAACAACACTGAGATACCATCTCACTCCAGAAAGAATGGCTATCATAAAGAAATCAACCAACAACAAATGTTGGAGAGGTTCTGGGGAAAAGGGAATCCTTCTCCACTGCTGGTGGGAATGTAGACTGGTACAACCATTGTGGAGGTCAGTGTGGAGACTCCTCAAAAGAGTAGGACTACAAATCCCATTCAAGCTGGCTATCCCCCTACTGGGAAGTTTCCCAAAAGATCTGGATACATTGTATCATAGAGATATATGTGTACCTATGTTTATAGCAGCACAATTTGTGATAGCCAAATCTTGGAAACAACCAAGATGTCCGTCACATGAGGAATGGTTGAAAAAGATGTGATATTTCTATATAATGGAGTGTTACTCAGCTATTAAGAATGATAAGCTTGAAGCATTTATATTGAAGTGGATGCCACTTGAACATATACTCATAAGTAAAATAAACCAGACACACCTGTATAAATATCGTACAGTCTCCCAAGTATAAGAAGCAAAAAGAAGAAATACAAATGGAATTGTACAACAACAACTAAAAACAATTGAGTCAGATAAGGCAAAGTGAATGGCATATGCTGCAGGATACTAATCAGCTTTTCTTCTGGATGGTTAAAACTTAAGTTCACAGATCAGAATTGGAGAAATAGAAGAGCCACAAGGCCAGTCAACATTTTGGCCCTATCCTTTCAAGGTCAGCGAAGACTCAGGACATAGAAGAACTTGTACTGCAACACAATACAAATGCTTTGAAGCATTTGCATGGAAAAACCTTCCCCTCAGTCAGGCAGATATGCAGAAGGCTCCCTACACTCACTGCGTGATGTCAGGAATCACGCAGGAGAGAGGCCTTGCTCCTTGCAGCTCTTCGCAGTGGCTGTGTTCCACAAATTTGCCTTGCACACTTAAGTAGCAAGTCAGGACCATAGCTCCAGGTGGAACATGAAGTCAGGACTCTAGCCTCTAGTCACATCACTTTCATCAATAAATATACAGCCTTATTTTATGTGGATTTCTGTTTAAAGACATCTTTAACCCTGGCAGTTGAGCTTGACATCACTGTCTTTGAGTATCAAACACCTTAGACATAACATGGAACAGATATTTTACAACAATCATTGCTATGCAAACTTTAAATTCCTATCAAATGTGAAAAAATAAACAATTACATTTTTACACAGAAATTTAGAAATCTAACCATCTACATTATAGCAAGACAGTCCTATGACTTTTTTTCTTGTCTCTTGTTTTCTTTTATTACCTTTTTATTAAAAAAACAAATATTTACTTGAGAGAGGTTATAGCAGTAATTGAAATGACATTAGATGCAGTATGCATGTAGAAGACCAGAATTCAGTCTGTGAAGATGAACAGCACCGCCTGAGCGTTGCTCTGCATTTGGGAGCATGGGGTGTTCTCAGCCCCTTTCTGCTGGAGGCTCCGATATGCCCTGGTCCAGCCCAGCAGGGCTGCAAGGCTGCCTGCTGCTCTGGCTCAGCTGCAGGGTCTCCCTCAAAGCTGCCGCTGCCTTGCTCAGTTTCTGTCCCCCTCTCCAGTGGCTCCTATCCTGTATTGTGACCCACACATTAAAGCAAGATGCAAGGGCCAGAAGCACCCTGAGCAAGGTTCTTAGCATGGACTAAGTGGTTCTGCTGGAATTTGACAAAGACCTGAAAGTGGGTGTCATGCCAGTGCAGAGACAGCTGGGATGTGTCTGAGAGAAGGAGTTCACACCTGGGCAGATGCTGCACTGTGTCTGGGTGGACTAAGCTGGGTATTCCTATAAGTACCAATGCTTTGCCTCAAAAGGTGATGGGTGTGCATAACATCCATGTGAGGAGGGCAGATTGATTATGCCTCCTGCCTTTGTGGGAGCAAAGGTGCTGGTTCTAGGAATGCAGATAGACCAAGCCTGACCAACTGATCCATTTTGCCAGCCAAAAAGACAGCAGTAAAAAAGGGCAGGAAATGACTTTAATCAGGAATGGTCACTGGGAAGATGGGAAAAAATTCAAGTTCTACCTCTTGGGCTGACAGAAATCTTGGCATTATAGAAAAGGGGAACAAAAGCAAAAGTTGGGGCTTTGTGCAATAAGGGGAGGATTTGTTACATAGACAGAAACATAGGGAATCCCAGTCAGGATGTGGTCCAGTTGACTGTATTTCAGAACTTGATTACCATATGTCTGGGCATGTTTTTGTTGGGTTGATGTTAGTTGGAGTTCTATATGCTTTGGTTACTGAATGTCCAATAGTTTCCTCATATTTGGAAAGTTTTCTGCTATTACTTCTGCCCAAATCCTTTTTGTATCATTTGTATTGACTCCTTTCTCACTGATGCCTACTACCCTCATGTTGCCCATCTTTGCATCGTCTTGCAGATGTTGAATTATTTTTTCCTGCATTGACATTGTGATGTTAAGTTCCTCTATATCTCTTTGACTCTGCTTCATGCAATCTATTTCTTTCCTATATTGCTCATTCAAGGATTCCATGTTTTTTTTCTTCTATTCTACTCTATTTTTTAATCAGTGTCTTAAGAAGCAGTTATTAATTCTTATAGATATCCTTTCTTTTTTTACTTCAGAGATTATTTCTGATCTGATTTCCTCTATATGTTTCTGCAGCTGAGTTGTTTCTTTACTTCAGACACTATTCAGAGATTTTTTTTTTATTTCAGAGGTCATTTCTGATCTGATTTATTCTATATCTTTCTGCATTTGTTTCTTTATTTCAGATGCTATTAATTCAGAGATTTCAGCTGTGTAATTCCCAGTTTCTTCTGTGCTAGCATCCCCTGCACTTGTTCTGGGTGGGCTCGGGGCCTGGGACTGCATCTGGCTCCCTCTCTTTGTTGCTTTGTGTGGCACTGTTCTCTGGCCTTTGGGGCAGAGCTTTGGTGCAGCTATTACCTTAGCAGGTACCAAAAGTTTTATCCAAGAGAGATGATGTTGTTAAGGCAGCTATAGCTTTGTATTTACAGTACTACAATTAGGAATGCTAATTATGGGTGGTGATATTTAGCAGTTGACAAACTTTTGTAACTAATGGGTTCATATTTTAGACAGTAAGAGCAAGCATTATGTCTGTGTAGGTAAACAGATATTAAATTTGAAATTTGTATTTAAGCTAGTTCCCCTAAGTTCTTTATGATCACTTCCCCTTGATATATATGGGTCTTCCAGGTCTTTCAGACTCGTTCACCCTAGTTACCTTTTGATTCCTCTCTTGGTCAAGAGAGAAAGAGGAAGAATGCTATCATAGATCTGGATCTAGCAAAGTGTCTCAGCTTCCTGGATCTGGATCTATAAAATTTGAAATTATCCTGATATGCCTGGCTTGGGTCTTCCTGCTGTGCTCAGCTTCTTCCTGCTACATCCCATGGAAGTGAACCTGCTGTGCCCCTCTGGCAAGATGTTCAGCTCCTGGATTAGCTGGATGGTTCTGGCACCTAACCTCTCTGCAGGGACTTCAGCAGGCAAGTTTCACACCAGGCTGTATGCCAGGCCTGGGCTGGGTCTGGTGGGGTCCAGTGGGCACAGAGGAGCAGAATTTCCACACAGTCTAGAGGGGTCCTGAAAGCACAGTGGAAGGTCTCACTCACATGCTAGGCCTGGGCTGGTTCTGGAGGGGTCTGGAGGGGTCCTAAGAGCACGGCAGAACATCTCACTCACACGTTGGGCCTGTGCTGGGTCCAGAGGGGTCAATAAACCTTGTTCTAGGGACATTCTCTGAGTGATTAACTGCGTATTTGCAGAGCTGGACAGGGATATGACTCAAGTTTTTAGGTAATGAAGTAGACATATAACACTCAGGCATAAATGCCAAACTTCATCTCACTTCCAGTAAACCACTGGGCTTTGCATGTCTGGCCTCTATGTCACTGTTACACATTTGCTCTTCATCCACCCTACTGTACCCTGACCCAAGACAACAGTGTAGGACTGCTCATTCTTGTTTTGAAACATTATCTTTACCAGATCACAATGAAGGAAATGTAAATACCAACTTCTATGTTTCCATGTTTGGATTGACATCTCCAGGGTGGTAACCTGTAGTAGAAAGGAGGTAGAGAAGACAGCTGTCCGGCCCTGTACTTTGTGGCGAGAGACTGCACTGAGCACAGTTTTAACACACACCTCTCTGACTCAACAATTCCCATGCAAGAATTTGCCATGAAGCACAGTGGAAAATATTTGTAGAGAGATATTTACTATGGTAAATAAATCTATAAAATATAAAAACGTCTTTGGATAGGTAAATGGAGAAATAGATCTGTTTTAAGATAAAGTCCACTGGCCATTGACAGAATGAGCTATATGTAAGATTCCCTAGGTGCACCTCTTCACTTCTTCACATGTTGTCGGTGACTCACCTGCAGCCATCCCGATTACCATGCCCAGGCACTGTGGTAGGTAGAGGAGAAAGGAGGGCCTTTCTTAGCATCTGGATAATCTCCACTGCAGTGAGTCAGAAGCTAGAGTGAAGAATGACCTCAGAGGGCTGGCCTGATAACTCAGGAGACTAAAGCGCCTGCAGAGTACAGTGGCTGGGGCTTGATCCCAGCATGCCGTGTGGGCCCTGCCCCCAGAGAGTAATGAGACAGTGATCGAGACTGAGAGTGGTGGCCTGTGCTTGTAATCCCTGCACTTGGGTGGCTGAAAACAGGAGAATTACTACATGTCTGATCTATGCAGTGAGACCCTGTACACCGTGTGGACCCTGTCCTAAATACAGAAGAAAAAGAGAGAGAGAATGACTCCAGAGAGGCCAGCAGGAGAAAGAACAGGAGCAAGCAGAAGGTAGAGGGTGGTTGGAAGGGCCCATGACAGTGCCATTCAGTTGGATTGTGCCTTTGGAGAGGGCCTGGAAGTTGCTGGGAATCTTGGCAAGGGCTGTGTCCTGGGGATAAATGCCTTATTGGAGAGGCTGAGCAAAAGAATAAGAAAGAGAAGACAGACCAGGGCATAGGAAAAAAAAATAACTTCAGAGAGGAGGAGAAAAATGAGGTGTGGCTGGGTTTGAGAGAAGGGAGAGATTCAGTTTTCTTAAATGAGAGAGACTTGAACATGTGAAAACCAAAGGGAAGATATATATATATATATATATATATATATATATATATATATATATCACTGTATATATGTAAAAATGTGTAAGCTATTCATATGCTGGTAAAGACACAAAACTTCTCTTCTGGAAAGACATGTAAGAAATGACTAATGGTGGTTACCTTTGAAAAGATGAATAGGTAGAAAGAGGCATGGATTTTACTTTTTGTTTTCCACCTCACAACTTCTCTCAAGCAAAATTCCTAATTTTCAATGTAATTAAATAGCTAAGCATAGAGAAGAAAACAGGTCTAATGAAGGAATCCAGCTAAGAGGAGAGCTACAACCAAATCCCAGCCCTCCTACTTTTCAAGGGCTTACCTGGAAGCCTCCATCCATCCATACCAGGTGAACTGTTGGTCACAAAGACAGGAAGATATTTAAACAATATGAGGCCCCTTATTTCTCACTGGGGCACAGGTGTGGATAACTGTTCTGGGTGGCCAAGAAGGCAGGGTTATTCTCACCTTATGGCAGGTTTTGAGTAGGTGGACAAGATTAGGGAGGGAGAGTACATTTAGCCCCTCAGATAGCATGGAGAGGGGATATAATAGGGCTGGGAGGACACAGTAGACTAGTATGAAGCTGCACCTCAAGAACCACAGCTTGTTAAGGAATGAAGACTGAAGACATGAGGTATGGAAGTAATCCAGAGTGAAGCTATGTAATAAGAACAATTTCTAAATAAGGTTGAAGGGCCTGAAGGAGAAGGCAGGATTCAGAACTTGCTTAGGTAGGGGCAGATACTGGAGGGACCTGACTGAGAGCACAGCTTGTAGGGCTAGGATAGTGGAGCTTGAGAGTGGCAGGTGGACAAATGGTTAAGGCATGTGGCCAGGCTGTGGAGCCTTGACAGTCCAGAAAATCAGGATAAGAGGGACATGCAAATGCTGGCTCACCAGCCCTGCGTCATGTGGGCTGGCTTGTAGCATTTATAATGCTGCTGCGGCAATTCCCTCCTGACTCTGTCATGAGTCATAGGCTAGCAGTTGGATCCAACTCACCGGATGTAGAACAAGTATCATTTCCAGAATACTGGCCAAGTGCTGTGCTCCTACAGGCTTGCAGTCTGGAAACTTTGGGCGTGGTACTACTCTTAACAGTGCTGGTGCGGAGCAGTAAGCATGTCACTTCCTGGGCACAACCCTACTGTCCATCTTCTACATGCATCTAGAATGTATCTCGAGGCAGGTCCTTTGTGCCACTCCCCTGGATTCTTGCTTGCTGTGGCTGCTAATGGTACTTACAACATCTTTTTTTTTTTTTTTTTTTCCCCGTTTTCTTTTTTTCAGTATCAGGGATTGAACTTGAGACCTTGCACTTGCCAGGCAGGTGCTTATGCTGTTGAGCTATATCCCCAGCCCTCAACCTATATTTTCAACGGCAGTGTTTTCACATGCTTTTGTATTTTCCAGGGAATAAGAACATGGCCAGGCCCAAGAGAGGGTCTGGATTCAGAAACACTTGTAAGCTCTTTCTAAGTGTTATTAAAGATAGAACACTAGGTTTTTCCTTAATATATTACTATTATTATTGTTATTTAGCAATGTTGAGACCAAATCCAGTATATCCTGCACACTAAATATTTTTTCTTTAAAAATAGGTAAATACATATATGAACAAAGTTTTAAAGGTGCAAAAGAGAAAGGTAAGTTTTCCTCTCTGGCTTCATTTGATCTAATGAGCTTTAACAAAGTCACACCTTGGTTTACTGGCATCTCATGAGGAATAGTCTGTTCATGGACATTTATGAGAATAAAGGTATTTATGAGCATACACATACTCATGGGTAATTATTATATATAAACTCATAAATGATAAAATATTACACTCACCATTGTGAATGTTGCTTTTGTCACATAACTGTGCATTTTCCATGTCAGGACACATGGTTCTCTCTCCTTTTTAATAGTTGTATACCATTCCATAGTAGAGTTATAGATGATGTCTATTTAACCAGGTTACCATGATGAACACATAAGACAATGCTGCAGGGAAGTTGCTTACTGTGTATGTTTAATGTAAACACAAAATTTTGCACTCATATCATCTATTGTAAGATGATTACTGAAGAATAAAACATTTTGGTCTAAAGATATATATATATATATATATATATATATATATATATATATTTCAAATGGTTCAAATATTACCAAATATCTTTGTGGAGGTTGTACCAATTTATCTACTCAGAAGCAATAGATGAGGTGTAATGTGTCCTGGAGCAAAAATATTTACTAAACACTCAATCTATGCTTGGCACACTACTTAGTGCTGGGGTGGAATAAGTGCAGTGCTGGGAATTTGGAGGAGGCTGAAGCAGGGAGCTGCATTTACTCCCTCCAGGGCCTGTCAGGGTTGTCTCTGATAGACGGAACAGTATAGCAAGGACACAGTGCAGCTTTGCAGAGCACTTGTGAGTTTGGGCTGGTTGTGTGGTTGTGATTCTGGTTTACTTCAGTTTTTGGCAAAGGAGACACTAGGATCACCAGAGAGGAAGCAGTGGTTTAGAGATCAGGACAAGGACATGGAAGGAGGACAGTGGGAAGCTGGCTGAGGACTGCTGGAGCCCTTGGATGCTGGACATGGAAGGACTTCAGGAAGAAAAAAGGTTTCTGGGAAAAAAAGTAAAACCAAAACTTAAACCATAAAGGAAAATCAGGGTTTTAAAATGCTCACAAAAGTTCACAGAAAAGTCATTCTTAAGAAGACTTCATAAGTCTCAGAAAAATGTTTGGAGTACTGGGAATGGAACTTAGAACTCTGTGCTTGCCAGGTAGGTTCTACACTGTTGAGCTACATCCATGGCCCTAAGTTTCAAAACTTTAAGCAAACCTTGTGTTCTGCATGCAATCTTCACAGCTCAGTAAGTATGATTCTTGGATGGTTTCATCATTTTGCTCTTGGTGATTGGAAATCAGTATCATGGAGCTCACTGTCAATGCTGAGACCTTGGATCTTGAAAAGGACTTGTAACCTGGATGGGGTACAAGTACCAAATGCACATAAGGAATGTAAGCATTGTGTACTGTAAACATGTGCTAATAAAAAATAATTTTAAAAATATATACCTATGCAAATAAAAAATGTTCATAGTCTCATACATGTGTTATAAAAGATATTTGCCCTTTAAGTAGAGCCTCCGTTACCACATAGCATGATGTAGGATTCATTTTCTCAAATGAAAGTACTTTATCTGTATGTGGTCATGCACTCTCACACACTAAGGCCCACTAGGAGCTCCCTGGATTTCGTGTGCTTAGTTATCACTAGTGCAGCCATAGATTTGCGTCAACAAGAACCCTAGAGTATTGGGATTATGTGAGGTTATAATTCAGTGCTATCATTATAGGTTTTATTGTTTATGTTGTCTCAGCTTTGGTCCCTTTCTGGGGCACATTTACTTGATTTTAGACACACAAAAATGTTTATTTCCATCATATATTTTCCCTGTCCTTCTTCCAAGAATTTGACTCTACAAAGAGTTGCTTGGCTTTCTCTGTTGACAGCACAAAAACACCTGCATAGCTAGGAACTTGTGCACACATGTCCTGTCTGCATGTGATTTTTAAACCACTACAACCTATTGGCACTTTTGACATCAGCCCTGCACTGCAGGTTGACACAGGCCTTCTTTGCAAAAACTTCTTCCCACAGTAATAAACTTGTTCATTTATTCAGCCCCAGTGTATGTGCAAAGTAATTTCAGAATCATTAGCCCTTGCTCCATGGGAACAAATTCACTACCATTTGTGTACAGGGGATTTTTTTCCTTTGGTATTGGGATTAAACCCAGGGCCTCAAGTATGCTTGGTAACATTTTCACCATGGAGCTGCACCTTTGTAGGTGCTCCAAATGAACTGTAAAACATGGGGAAAGTGATAGGAAATGGGAGATGAGGTGGGTATCAGAGGGAAATAGAAACACAGTGCTGTATAATGGAACCAAAAATGCTCTGCTGGGAACAGCTCTGAATCTGTGCCACAACAGAGTATAGGGGCCCTTTTAGCATTACAGATGTCCATGTTTCTTGTGGCAGGAGCAGGAAAACTCTGTCCTGTGGGTTGGATGGCCAAAATGGAGCCCAGCCTGGTCTATTTAGGAGACAGCTGGTCACTTGCTGTGTAGACTTGTGCCTTGCTCCGGTGAGATGCCTTGGCCTTCTAATGGCTTTGAGTTGTGAGGGCTTGTCTTTCCTTTCTTTGCAGGCACAGAGGCCTTCTGCCTGTTCCCTGGCTCCCATCCTCTTCTGAGCTACAGATAGTTACACTGGCATTCCCACTTTCTTCTCAAGAATGAGCGTCAAATTGTGTCTCTCAGCTCTATCTCATCTCCCTTTCCTGGCTGATCTGCAGGGACCTCACAGCTCCTCTACATGTGGTAGGTAGGTGGGGAGCCTCAAACTGGAAATAGGTATTCTGAAAGTTGCAGGACAAGAGCATCAGGCAGGTCACAGGCCTCCAGGATGAGCCCTCTAGCCTAAGCTTTCAAATATTTTCTTAAATGTTCTTAGAATAAGACACCACAGCAGGACTAAAACTTGAACCTATGCCTTCATCTTGCTTTCTGACATCAGGGGCACTCAGAGTGGCGGAGCAGAAAGTCTGCAGGAAACAACTCCTGAGACATTTGCAATGAACTTTTTCTCAGTATCTGTTTCTCATCAACAGTGACAAAATCCAGCCACTCCTTGCCTCCACAAAAATCACTTTTCCCCTCCTCCCTTCTGGTGCAATAAACTCTAAAATTCTTTCTGCCCAGCACTCCTTCCTCTTCCCTTTGCTATCTCTGCTGAATTTCTAGTCAAGCACTTAAAAGGGAATTTCATCCATATGGGTTAGAGTATGTACACTTAATTCATGAGCACTGCTTTTTTGTGAGTTTTCTTATTGGCAATTTCTTTGAACAAAAATAACATGTTTTCCCAGGAAAAGGTGATAACTAAACTCCCAGAATGAATATCCTGACCTCTTCCTCACATCACTCACTTTAGCCAGAATTTCTGACTTGCCCTGAGGGGTCACATTCAGGCTTCAGCAGGGACCAGAAGCAAGCTGCCTATTCACGGGCAGTTGGCAGCCCAATGAGGGAAAGAGAAAGAGAACAGGGACCTGTGGTGTAGCTCTGTGATGGCTTGGAGTAGAAAGCCCATTTTTACCAGAAAAAGGTAACAAGGAAGCTTCCTATTTATTTATTTGTTTATTTTTGCTGCTAGGACTGGATCTCAAGGCCTTATGTATGCTAGGCAAGCATTCTGCAGTTGAGATACAACTCAGCCCAAGGATGGAATTGCTATTCATTAATTCCTTAGCATGTTCCTAACATATGTGGCAAAGGAAGATTCCAGATTCCTGGGGACTGACTAACTGGTCCAAGGTCCCACCCAGGTGACAAACCCTGGGTGCACTGTCTACAAATCCTGCCCAGCACTGTGAGGGAGGAGTGCTGCCTCTCCTCCTATCCCCATCATGTCTGTGCACTTCATCACCCCTTTTTCCTTCTGGCCTCTGAGTGATCCCAGCCTGGAACTGTCTGGAGATGACCTCTCCTTAGCCCAGTCTGGCTGCTGACTGCTCATATGCAAGCCAGGTGCACAGTGCTCACGCTGAGCGCCAAAGCCACCAACTTTGCCCTGCCACTCATAGCAGTTTCTTTAAAATAGCAACAAAGGCTCCATCTCTGTTCCAGTGCTGTGAAACTCTGGCTAAAGCCTTATTAGAATGATGAAAAATGTTTACAATAGCTCTCCCCAGAAGCCTAGTAAGAAAAATGTACTGAGTTTTAAGTAACGACCAGCCACAGTAAGCTGTAGATTATTAAACAGAAAGTTCCCTTAAGGAACAATTTCTAGTGGACACACATAACTCTGGTAGTTTCAGTCCAAAAATGGGCTTGGTAGGAAGCCCCCAAGAAACTGACAGACAGAAATTAAAAAATTATCACACATTTTCCAGGATACTTAGTTAGAGCTAGAAAAAGGAAAAGAAGCATGGTCATCAATCAGTGCTACCTGAGCTGAGATGTTCCTTAGGAACAGGCCCTGGCAGGCTTATCTCCCCTCACATAGGCATCGTCAGAGATTTGCTCTGAGCTGGATCCAAGCTGGCATAGACAACCTATAACTTGGCTGGGGCTGCTTGGCCTCAGGGACCATTCTAGGTCTACAATGGATTTCAGAGAGTGCTTTGCAAATTCTTTTGGAACTTAATTCTGCTCCAGTGATCTCTTGGGGCACAGGCTCTGCTTTCATCTTTCCCTTTGATCCTTAGGAGAACTAGGGGCAAAGATGGGGAGGGGGAAACAGCTGAAGGAAAATGTATGGGGAATCCTTGTGGGTGTCATGACATAGAGTCCTTTTTCTACCTCTAACTAAGTACCCTGGAAAATGTGTGATAATTTTTTAATTTCTGTCTGTCAGACTCAGATCTGCTTCCTGCATCTGTGAGATACTTGTGTTCTGGATTAGGCATGGATCTAATGTGATAGCAGAAGGAACTAGACACACAAAATCACATGTGCAGTGGCTCTGTTTCTAGAAATCATTAGATAGAAGCAAATCTTTAGAGATAGAAAGTAGTTGCTTCAAACTGATCACTGTTCTTGAAGTGTGTGCTGCTTGTCCTGCATGGGGAAGAGGCTGGGGAGACAAGTGAGGGCAAGAAGACAAAGTCAGTCAGGGAGGGTCTGGGAGGACCCAAGCAGGGAAGGGTTTGGGCAGGAAAGAAGTACGATCAAGCGCTGGGAATCAGAGAATTATAAATGGTATAAATATAGCTAGGAAATTGCAACTCCAGTTCCTACAGGTGTGTTCTGGGTGGGAATCTTATTCTAGATTGCTCTCATTTGCCTCATATTTTAATACCACATGGGTAGTTTTGATGTACAACTTATGAAAGGTGTTTCTTGGATATTGCAGGTTGGCAATGCATGGACTGTACTTGGCCTGATGTGAGCTGCAGCTTGGTGACTTGGTACTCTGTCATGTCAGCAGTTCTCTGCCAGACCACAGTTGCTGACAGCAGCTGGGCCTCTGGTGAGAGCTTGTCTTATTGTGTGACATTAGGGAGCAGAGTCAAGATCAACACCCCTAGCTTTTGATAGAGCATGGGTTGCAGTCATCCAAAAGGCAAAAGAATCTTAAGTCACAGGGAACTGTCTATGTTATCTTTGGAAAGTGTGCACTTCTTTATGTTTTAAAATATATATTTAAATTTTTTTAAATGTTTTATGTGTTCTGATCCTTGCCTTCAAACTACTTACACCTAGTTTAAGGACAAGACTGGAATAGGTGAAATGATGACACAAGATTCCTTGTGTGCTAGAGCCCCGAGGAGAGGGAGGGACATCATAACCAAAGCCCACAAAGTAAGACTGAGGGAACTGACAGCGAGTACAATCGTCTTCAGTAGGAGCTGTGGGTGTTCCTCATTATCTGCCAAGTACCCCCAGTGTGTCTCCACCTGCTGGTACTTGGGTTTATGGGAGATAAGGCAAAGAGCTTTTCTGGTAAACTCTGTCCTAATCTTCTAGACAAATTCTGCACTAATCCTCCTTTGGTCTGTAATTGGTGCACTTAGGCAAATCAGGGTGTGATACTCCTCATATAACTGGAGAGTGAGTGACCATAGCTGTTCCAGAAGCACCAGAGATGTGGTCCATAGTGGGAGACTGGGACATTTGAATCCTGACCCAAATCTTAATTCCAACCCTAACCTTAACCCTGCTAGACACTGTAGCCGTGAAAGAAGGCTGTGTAAAGACCAGGCCACATAGCTTAGGGCAGAGATGAATGCTATGGATGGATAGTGAGGATCATGTCTTATCCACAAGTGAACACATATCCTTATTGCTAAAGCCCAAACAGCTTTTGTTACATCAGCTGAGAACATCCCGAAGGAGAAGCAACTACACCAAATTCTTGTGCCCCTTCCAGAAATTTAGTCAAGCACTCTAAGAATTCAGTCAGCCTGCTCTGATGTGTCTGTCTTCACATATAAGTTAAGAAGAAAACAAACTTCAACAAAAGGATGCAATGCAATGGCAACTGCTACCTAGGGTGAATACATAAGAAGAGTAGAGACACTGGTTAGTCAGGGATGTAGGCTTTGAGCAATTTTCTGATGGCCTCCAGGAATCTGTAGCATCCTCAGCTTGGGGAACTAAAGTGTGTGACCAAAGACTCATGGGACAATGCAGAAACACTGGGTCCAGATGTCCTGAGGTTTGCTTTCTCTGACTGTCTCAGAGGTTATACAATAGAAAAGACCTGCTATATAATATCTATGATATAGGAGCACTTAATGAAGGATATCAAATTTGAGCTGGCCTTTCACCTCCCCCCCCCCCTGCATTTTAGGGAAGAGTCTACAAGGTGTTCAGGGTCTCACTACTAGATTGGACTCATAGTGATTCTTCTGTTTACAGCCTCCTAAGTGTGGGGATTACAGGCATGCCAGTCCCAGTTTTCATCTCAGCATGTCCTGGGGTTGGGGCCAACATGGCAGGCCTGGGGATTGAATCCCTGGCCCCGCACTCTCTTGCAGGCACTTTAATCCACTGCACTATTTGGCTGGCCTTGAACTGTCTCTTAAAGACTTTCATTGATAGGCTGGGGAGATGGTTCAGTGGAATAAGTGCTTCTCTGGCAAGTGCAAGGGCCTAAGTTCAAACCTCAGTTCTGCCAAAAAAAAAAAAAAAAAAAAAAAAAAAAAAAAGACTTTCATTGATGAACATTTAAAAATAGAAACACTAATTTTAAAAGGAAAATCTTAAAACATTAGTAGTTTCAGATAAAAATAAAACAACAAAAATTGTTTTTTTCTTCTGTTCTTTGTTGCTATGGCTCATGGCTGTTAATAGGTAAGGGGCCTCCTCCCATCAATGAAATCTTAGTTTACTGGAAAAAAAGTTAAAAAGCAGAAATCAATCTTTGTCCTAAACATGAGTAATTCGCATGTAAATTGTGGATATTTTAGATATTATAGTTGAGACTCTGTGTCCTGTTCAACTTGTTTTCTGTCATGTCCGACACAGCTTTTGATGTACTGAGGGTAAGGACAGTGAGAGGATGGAGAAAAAATTGATCAGTCAGAATACATAAAACTAAGGCTGCATGAAGCCCTTTCTCTTGATGGGAAAGAAGGAAGGAAGGAAGGAAGGAAGGAAGGAAGGAAGGAAGGAAGGAAGGAAGGAAGGAAGGAAGGATAAAAGAATCAAGAGCTCCAACACCTGCAATGCATTTATTTATAACCTTGAAAGGTTGAATATCATGTGAAGCCTCTCCATCTAATAGCTTAGCCACATGGCTTATCTCAGCTACCCGATATTTTCAAGAATAGAGCAGCTTATTCATGTGACTTGCCTCAGGTGCTCTGTGTTCTTGAGGCTGGTCTTGTGTGATTGATCTCTAACTTCTGCTGCTCCCCACATTCCCCCTTGCTATTTCACAGTTGTAAGTGATGGGTAGTTAGTTGAGGTTGGAGGGCTGTATTAGGGGGAGTCTGTGCACCTTCTCTTTTTTTAATCCTTTCCATTATAGATAAACTTGTTCAATTTAGGCTAAAGATTCCCAGTTCAAAGATTTTAAGTCTCTGTAAATAGCAATTTAATTCTATATAGTATATCATCCCAAAACAGTGATCAATTACCAGCATAGTTGGCAATTGTTTTATACCTCTTGTGGCTATTCTTTTCTGTTGGATGTTCAAGACCAAATTATGGTAAAACCCATATTAATCAAGTTTTGTTACTTCTCAAGGTCATTTAAGTTTCCTTAGGATTTACCTTGGAGCCTGGGAACCATCTCTAGTTCTTTTGTCAGTGTCAGCTGTGTAGATGAGTCATGGTCATTGCTTGACCGAGTTGCTTTCTGTGAAATCTTGGGAGACCCTTTTTTCTAGTGACTCTCCTTAGGCACACTATACACTGTAGATCTTTATTTTCTGTGGCCCTATATTCCCCTTTCAGCAGTTTACATGACTCACCAGAGTTGTAGGGTGTCACTGAGTAGGTCTGTTCATGTCTTAGGTCCTCAATGATCTCTGAGGGCTGGAGCCAAAATATTGCCAGTCCTCCTAGCTCACCTATCTTTCTATTTTTGTCTCAATTCCTCAGTTGTTGAACATCCAGAAGAGATTAATAACAGCATTTTGTAATGAGGGCAGTGAACTTAACATTACTATTTTATTAAGTACTTTAGAATATCTACAGAGTTGAATCTGTAGAATGCTACAAGGCAGGCCCAACAGCACCATTGTTAGAGCCTTGCTGGGCTTCAGTCCATCCCCAACTTAGTGGGAACCTTGAGAAGCTTTGCCCACCCCTCCACTGGAAGACAGGTTGAGGCCTAGACAACTATGAGACTTTGGTGAGCCCTTCCCCACCCCCAGTCACAGGAGCCTCACTGACCTGCAACCTGACTCCCCCACCATTGGGGGAGACTTGCTGAGTTGTAGCCCGCTTTCTCACTATTGTAGGAGCCTTTCTTACCCAGTCCCTGCTACCATACTATTGCTGCTGAATCCAAGTAAGCATCAGGAGCTTCAAAATTGTCAAAACAAAAGAACAAAAGGCAACTTCAGACCTTCAACCCACTTAGAACAAGTCCAGGACACAAAGACATAGAAGAACTTGGAAGAGTCACACACCTGAAATTTCTGAAATGATAACAACTGAAGTAAAGAAACAACTCTATCAGGCTATCAAAGAAACACATGACAAAAATTATGAAAGAATTGTTCAGCACATCTCAAGAAGACACAAAAAATGGAGAAGAACTGGAAAATGATGGAAACATTGAAGGAAAGAACTACAGTGTATGAAACAGATTCAAACAGATATCCAGGAAATTAGGAATTCCATTGAAAGCTGGCAAAACTGCTTAAGCTAAACTGAAGATAGATTTTCAGAATTTGAAGACAGTGATTGCAAAAGGAAAGATCTCTTAAAAATAACATTCAACAGCTTCAAGATCATGCAAAGAAAAACAATATAAGATTGATAGGTAGCAACCAAACAGCAGGAGTCAACACAAATGACATGAAAAGATTATTTTCAGAATTAGTAGAAAATTTCTCAAGTATAGGAAAAGAATCTGACCTACAGAGGAGTGAGGCATATATAGCTCCAACTGTCCATAACCAAAATAAATCTACATCGACACACATAATAATCAAGAAATTCGACAGAAGAACAAAATATTAAAAGATGTTAGAAGAAACAGGTCACCTATAATGGAAAGCCTATCAGAATCAAGACAGATTTCTCACTACAAGCCATCAAATCAAGAAGAGCTTGGAGGGGCTGGGGAGATAGCTTGGTGGTCTAAGCACCTGCCTGGAAAGCACAAGGTTTGCTTCCCAGAACTGCATACCATGCTGGCTGCATAAGCCATGTCGGCCACTAAAACCAGGCATGGTGGTGCACACTTGTAATTACAGTATTGAGGAGGCTGAGCTAGAAGGATCACTATGAATGAGTTTGAGCTACATGGAGAGACCCTGTACCAAATAAATAAATGAATAAATAAAAGATTTTTTGAAAGCAGCTTGTAATGAAGTATTTTAAGTCTTGAGAGAAAACAACTTCCAGCCCAGACTGATGTGCCCTGCATAAATATCTATCAAATTTAATGGAGAAATAAGATATTTCCATGACAAAGAATAATGGAACAAATCCATGACTACCAGACAAACCCTAAAAAGACAATTGACAGTCTAGAGGGAGTCAAAAATGACCAAAATTTCAAGAGCAACAATAGAAAAAAACCATCAAGCAGAGCAAACAATAACAGAAGGGCAAAAGTAGGGAGTCTATAGCAGAAAAATACATGACCAAGATATGCAGTACATATCAGTTATAACTCTCAATGTAAATGGCCTCTATTCACCAAGAAAAGAAGCAGACTGGTGGAGAAGATTGAGAAACAAAATCCAACAATATAATGTGTACAAGAAACATTTTTAACTCAAAATGAAATTTATAGACTGAAAACCAAAGGATGGAAAACAATACTCCATGTAACAAGAACTCAGAATAAAGTAGGGATAGTTATGATGATCTCTGACAATGTCAAACCAAGAATAGTCAAAAAAGGTAAAGAAAGTAGCTACATACTTGTTTAGGGAAATTTCTAAGAGGAAGAGAAAACAATCATAAATATATGCACCCAATGTAGCTACACCCAACTATATAAGACAAATTTTAACAAATATGAAAAATCAAATGAATAATAACATAATTATAATGGGGGACTTTAACGCCCCATTGTCAAAAAAAGATAGATTAATGAGACAAAAAAACACCAAAGAAATAACAGAATTAAATCAAACTTGTGAAGAACTGGACTTTATAGACCTTTACAGTGTTCCACCAACAACATTATAATACACATTCTTCTCAGCTGTATGTGGGATATTCTCCAAAATAGATCATATACTAGTACATAGAGCATGCTTAAGTAGATGTGAAAGAATTGAAATTATCCCATTCATATTATCTGTCCATAGTGCAATGAAACTGAAAATTATTGACAAAAGAAATTGCAAAAACTCCCTAAACACATGGAAATTAAACAACACCCTCCTGAACAATCTGTTGGTTACAGATGAAATTGAAAAACAAATTAAATAACATTTATAATCAAACAAAAATGAAGATACAACTTATCAGCACTGGTGGGAAGCAATTAAAGCTCTTTTAAGAAGGAAATTTATCATATCAGGAAAGCAGAATGAGCCCAAATAAACCTTATGCTGCACCTCTAGCTCCTAGAAAAAAAAGGGGCAAGTCAAGCCCAAAGACAAAAGAAGGCAAAAAAATTTATAAAGAACAGAGCAGAAATTAAGGCAATGAAGATGGAGAAAACAATGCAAAGAATTAATGAATCAAAGACTTGCTTCTTTGAAAGAATAAATAAAATTGATAAACCACTAGCCAGCTTTATTTTAAAAAATGAAAGAAAACCTTCAAATTGCTCTACTGCCCCTCCACAACCCCATAGCTCCCTGGAGTGCCTGCCCCCAAACCCGCCGAGCGAGTGAGAACTTCTGAGACTCTCTTGGGCCTGATCCACCCCAACCCTGCCCTGTGAGTGTGTGGGAGAACTTCCAGCTCCCCTCTCCATGCCTGCAGCAGCAAGAGCCCTCCAGAGCCCATGCCCCCAAACCCGCCAAGCCAGTGAGAACTTCTGAGACTCTCTCAACCCTGATCCACCCCATCCCAGCCATGTGAGTGTGTGGGAGAACTTTGAGTTCCTCTGCACCACCCCGGCAAGAGACCCAGAGAGCAGAACTCAGGCAACCCCAGGAGTAAGACTCTCTACTACTCCCCCGAGAACACTGCAGCTCCCTAGGGCCCCTGCCCCAAAGCCCGCCGAGTGGGTGAGAATTTTTGTGACTCTCTTGACCCCCGATCCAGCCCAGCATGGCCTGGTGAGTGTATGGGAGAGCTTCGGCATTCCCCAGTGCTCCGTGGGCCAGGGGCACAACAGAAGCGAGCCACAGACTCACAGTTGTGCCAGAAAGGATGCAGCAAAAAGGAACTGAACACAACAGCTACATCCATGCCAGGCATAACTCAATAACCTAAAACTCAACAGATTGGCACCCAAATCTCATTATGTGCTAAGGTTATAACTGCACCAAAGCTCTACACCAAAGGGCAGAGGTCAGTGCTATACAAAATGACAAAGACAAGGAGCAAAATGCAGTCTCAGACCTCAAGCCACTCATGATAAGTGCAGAGGACACTAGCTCAGCTGAAAAGAATGAATTAACAGAGTCAGAAGCAAAGAAACAACAGCAGAAAGGTATAGAGGAACTCAGACCAGAATTAATGCCTGAAATAAAAAAATTTTTGAATACATAGCATTTGAAGTAATGAATCAAATCCATAAATGTATGGGGAAACCCAATGACCACCTAGCACAAGTACAGAGAACACTAGTTCAGCAGAAACGTATGAATTAACAGCATCGCAAGCAAAGAAACAAGAGGAACTCAGAGCAGAAATAATTCTGAAATAAAAAAAGAAATCTCTGAAATCATAGCATCTGAAGTAGAGAATAAAATATAGACATATATGGCGGAAACCCAATTAGGAAAAACTCTGCAGTGAAAGAATTAATAACTACCTCTACAGAAGACATTGATAAAAAAAATAGAGATGAAAAATATGATGGATTCATTGAATGAGCAATACAGGAATGAAATAGATCGCATGAAGCAGAGTCAAAGAGATAGAGACGAGCTTAAAATCTCAATCACAAGTATACAAAACCGATTCAGTGAAAGAGAAGAAAGAGTTTCAGATCTTGAAGACACTGCGGCAGCTAGTGAAAAAGTGAGAAAGGATCTCTTAAAAACAACTAAGATGCAGGAAAACATAATTAATCACAGGCAAGATGATGCAAAGATGAACAGTGTGAGACTAATAGGCATCAATGAGAAAGAAGGAGTCAATACAAATGATATAAAAAGAATATGGGCAGAAGTAATAGCAGAAAACTTACGAAATATGAGGAAACAATCTAAAATTAAGGTAACCAAAGCATACAGAACAACAAATAACTTCAACCCAAGTAAAAACACACCGAGACATATAATAGTCAAGATTCCAGATCTGACACAAGAACAATATATTGAAACCTGCTAGAAAAAAGAAGCAGATCACGTTCAAAAGAAAACCCATCAGAATTATGGCTGACTTCTCTTCACAAATCATGAAAGCAAGGAGAGCATGGAGCAGAGGACTTCAAGTACTCTATGAAAACAAATTCTAGCCCAGACTACTATAGCATGATACTTTACTTGGAAGACCCCAAACACTCCACCAAGAAGCGATTAGAATTATTACACAAATTCAGTAGCATAGCAGGATACAAGGTCAATACTGAAAAGTCAATAGCATTCCTCCATACAGATAACAAACACACTGTGAAGGAAATTATAGAAACAATGCCTTTTACAATAGCACTGAGGAAAATGAAATACCTTGGAATCAATCTAAAGAAAGAAGTCAAAGAGCTTTTCAAGGAAAATGACAGTACTCTTAAAAAAGAGACTGTAGAGGATTTCAGAAAATGGAAAGATTTTCCATGCTCCTGGATAGGAAGAACCAACATCGTGAAGATGGCCATATTCCCAAAATTGATGTACAATTTAGTGCAATCCCTATCAAACTGCCACAAACATACCTCCCAGACATAGAGAAATCATTCCTAAAGTTTATTGGAACCAGGAAATACCCAGCATAGCACAGGCAATCTTGGCAACAAAGACAAGGCAGGAGGCATTGCAATTCCTAACTTGAAATTATACTACAAAGCTACTGTGATAAAATCAGCATGGCACTGGCAACAAAATAGTCCTTAGGATCAATGGAATAAATTAGAAGACAATAAAGCCTCTATGAACACACTCAGTTTCCCTATCTTTGACAAAGAGGCCAATCATACTCACTGGAAGAAAGATAGGTGATTAACAAATGGTGCTAGAAGAGCTGGCTCTTTACATGCCAAAAACCAAAACCGGACCCAGATCTATCATTATGCACTAAGTTAAAGTCAAAATGGATTAAAGATCTGAACATTAAAACAGAAACACTCAATCTCCTGGAAGAGAAAGTAGGAGGAACTCTTGGAGAGATAGGGATAGGCAAAGAGTTCATGAACAAAAATCAAATCGCATGGGAAACACTTGAGAGAATTAACAATTTGGACCAATTCTTATTGAGAAGTTTTTGCACGTCAAAAGAAATTACCAACAAAGTGAAAAGAGAACCCCCAAATTTGGAAAAAATCTTAACTAATAAGTACTCAGACAGAGGTTTTTCTCTCTAGTATTTATAAAGAACTAAAAAACACTAGAGCCCCAAAATTTAAAAACCCATTCCAGAAATGGGCATCTGACATGAGCACACACTTCTCAGAGGATGAAATTAAAGAAGTGAATAAATATATGAAAACATGCTCCACATCAGTAGATTTTGTTAATGTCTATATTTTGGAAGCAGGGCTCTGCTCTGTGGCTATAAGAACTGGACTAGAGGCCACAAGACAATTAGGAAGCCATGTGTGAAGATAAAAGGGAGAAGGTGGTGGCAATGAGAATGGAAAAGAGAAGATAACTTCCAACAGTGCTTTAGTCTATGTTTTCTGAGGAGCAGGTTCCAACATGGGATTAGATTTACTCACTTACATTCCAGGCAAACACTCTTTCATTGAGCTACACTTCCAGTCCAGCAAGAGACATATTATTGATAAACGAAATCCTTCCAACCACAAGGCAGATCTGAGTTCAGTGAAGGAGATGAAAGGCACAAACTTCAGAAAGGTTTGAGACTCAGCACAGATCTAGGAATCTCCATCAAGTTGCTGGGAAGTCCCTGAACCAGGTGTCCCTTGGAAGGAGCCACATCTCACAGGAGTAGGCCAGTGTCACAGTCACCTTAGGAAGAATGTTCTCAGATCCTGCACAGAGACTATCCCTGTAGGGCAGCAGCCAGGTCTGCAATCAGGCATAGTTCCCACAAAGGAGACAAAATTGTGCATTTATGTCACCCCAAAGATCAGTGGAAGCTGGGAAGAAAAGAAGTTGACTCAAAGATTTTCATCTGAATATCCAAAGGTAATGATACCTTTGACTAAAGAATATAATATGAAGAACAGGTTTCACTGGAGACATCTTTAGTTTGAGGGCCCTATGGTATGCTCATGGAACATAGGCAGAAGATGGCCAGAATTCAAAGAGGAAGGCATCAAAGACATCCAGCTGCTCACTGTGTCCTGTGCTCTGTCTCCCACCTGTGGGTTCACCGCCTGTCTACATCATCCAGCCTTCCTTACAGTTAGGTGTGGCCATGTGAGTGAGCCTAAGACAGTGAATTAATTAAGCCAAATTCATGTGCTTCTTCTGCCCTGCTCTCTGATATTGCTCCGTATCACTGTCACCTACTGGCCAGCACCAACGCAGCAATCCAAAGCTGTGTTCTAAGATCCTCAGCCTGGGTCAAGATGCATGGAATAGAGTCCCTTTGCCCACCCACACGTGAGTCCTGGCACAAGCCAATGGGCCCCACTGAGGAACAGATTTCTGTTGTATTTATCTATTTTCATGCATCCCCACTGCAGATAAGCCTGTCCTGACTATCCTTATAACCCCTAACTAGTTCTCTAAATTCAAAGACAGATGTCAAGGCTAAGAGCCATAGTTGTTAGAGAGGATGAGACAAACCAGGGGGGGGGAGAGACAGAGAGAGAGAGAGAGAGAGAGAGAGAGAGAGAGAGAGAGAGAGAGAGAGACTTAGTTTAATTAAAGGTCATTGGGTGGCAGAACCAGAACTAGCACTCTACTGGTCAGGCCCCCAGAAATAGTGTGCTCAGCCTGGGCTTTGCCAAAAGTGGCAGTGCTCATCCTTGAGGAACCCTGGCATAGGAACAATTTGCTGCCTCTGTGTGGCTCAGCTTTTTTTCTTTTTTCATATAATAAAATAAGAATGCTATGCTCCAGTTTGGTGTGCCTCATTCTGTGGCCCAGGCAATCTGGGAAGCTGCAGAACCTGAAGGGAGCTTCAGCGTGGGACCGGTTCTCACCCTAGCTGTGTCTGGCCCTAGAAACTGTTTGCCTAACCTATCAGGAACATAACTCCTCCCACAATTGAGTTTGCTTCAGTCCTGTACACAGCCTCTTACAGGACTCGCCTCCTTCTAGGTAGGGGCCAGGTCCTGCAGACAGACCTCTCACTGGCATCACTGCATTCTAGGAATGAGTTGAGTCCTACATATCAACCTCCTCTGGTATCCCCTGTCTCCTCTGCTTCCTCTTATACTGGAGCCCATTACTTCCCCTGTGTCCACTTGCTACCAGCTTTTGGGGTACTGGAATATAGTTTCCAGGTTTTTTTCTATTTGGAAAAAAAGAATTAAATGAAACAAGCAAAAATGGTGGAAAAGTTTTACTTTTATTTGAGGTAGGAAAAAATAAAAGTGAACAGTAAGGGAGAAATTGGCTGTTCAGAGAAAACTTGAGCCAATTAAAAAAGAGGAAAATTAAAACCAAAATAAAAATATAAAATAAAACTACACCCTGGAGGCACAGGCTGGGCTACTGTGTAGAGGCATGACAGTGCATGCTTCATGCATCTTGTCTCCTTGTGTTCATTCCACACGTTGTGTGTTCTTGGGAGGAGTCCACGTAGAGTCCAAGGCTGACTTGGCCCATGTGTCCTGGAACCTGGTCATGATTACTCACCCAAGCAGCTTGCCATGTCATTTTCTTTCCTGGCCTTCTGGGTTCTTTCCCAGCCTGTTCCTTGTTTTGCAGCAGCCTTGGATTTTTAAGCACTGTTCCAAGACAAATCCTTCCTTCTACTCAGGACTTTCTCACTACATCCCAGCCTGCAGTCTGCCCCATTTAGACCCTCACTGCCCCACAGCTGGAAGCCTCTGGCTATATTCAAAGTAGCCACCAAGAGAACACAGGGCTCTGACAGAAGTGAAAAGGACTCAGGTCCCGTGCTTCTGTTAGACAGCTTATTTGATTTTGTTACAATATCTTTCTTAGGCTAATGTGATGTTATCTGTCACTCTTTGAAAGGCCTTAATAAGATGCCTTCACTTTGGCTCAACCTTCCTCTAAAAGGTTGTTATCTGTAGCTACCAATGTGCTGTAAGTAAGGAGAGAATGTCATGGTTCTGATTTGTATCTACGGAAAATGAAATTATTTTATTGAGGAAAAGGTAGGAATCAGCTTATATATCATGAACTGTGATGTGGGCTAATTTCAAAGTTATAAACTTGAGATGAGATTTCCCCACCAAATCAATAATTATGAACTCCACTAATTCATGCCTTCCTAGTTCTTTGTCCACTCAGGTCTTCTCCTACAATGTATCACTTCTTTCCCATAATTAGTAAACAGTTAATGCAGCTGGCTAGGAGCTCATAACTAATTTAAATATTTATCTTAAGCTGGATGTAGCCCATGCTTATAATTCTCCTGGGTGGGATTTGGAGAACATGGTATAAGTACCTCAGGCTTGAGCGACAGACAACTATATGGCACATGGGAATACCCCTATCACAAGATCACAGACCACTCAGCAGGCAGGTGGTATCTAAGTGTGGAACGTTCAGGAAAGGAGGGAATCCAGAGGTTGTTTCTGATTTACCTGAGATCAGTTCATCTTCTAACCTAGAAAATGGATTTTCTCTAGACCGGCTTATTGAAATAACAGGTCAAAATATGGTCTATATCCTATAGTTTATTTTTACCATGTGTATTTTTCTTCTCCTTTGGAAGGATCTTGCTTTCTTATACATCATCTGACTGTTCCTAAATTCTTTTCATTATCTTTTT
Organism: Ctenomys sociabilis; assembly: GCA_004027165.1. Lineage (NCBI taxonomy): Eukaryota > Metazoa > Chordata > Mammalia > Rodentia > Ctenomyidae > Ctenomys > Ctenomys sociabilis. The sequence continues at coordinate 32,260 of PVKA01005735.1, forward strand.
CTTTCCTTTTTCTGATTGCCAGTTAAATACAGTTTTAATCTGTAAGCTTACATAGCTTAACAATGAAGGTCATACACTAAAGTCAACACACACATCTCGCACTTCAGTCTAAGCTTGCCCGTGTGTACAACTGAAATCAATTACAAGGCATGGCCTAACAGACAGGTTAGGTACTTTCCACAGGCAAACTTCCTCTTGCACACTGAAGTCATCATTCATATGGGCAAAGTCCAAAGAGCTTTTGTATTTGTGCTTATTCTTCATTTAACTTTTAAAACCCGGCTACAATTGAATATTGAGACCAAAACAACAGCGAGCAGTGAGTACATGATGATTCTAGTCCTTCGCGCACTCGCTACAGCACACCACGTGCCAGCAGTGAGCATTATTCCCTGGCCCCATTAAGAGGTCTGACATGGACACCGCCTCTGGGATGGTGTTCGCCATCCTCATAGGCTTCTCCTTATAATGGTGCTGTCTTTCCTTATTTCATCAAAGTCCACTAGTTCTACCTGACCCATTTCATTAGTTTCTTCTACTTCCTCTCAGGTAAGTGTTTTTCCAGCAAGGAGAGTTTATCAGGAGAAAGAAAGATGTTCTCAGGAAAGTTTACCTTAAATTCGATGATTGGACAACCATTTTCATATGCTCTGTGATACATCGGCCTGCCATCCTTTAGCACACATTTGATGTCTCCATGCTTGACAATTTGACCTGGATGAGAGATGATGAGTGTATATTGGCTTTTGGAGTCCATACAGGGCTTCAACTAGCTGTACATCCATACACATGGGAAGATCTCCTTGCCAAGTAAAAACAGCATGGTCCTTCTGATCTAACACAACAATAGTATCTCCTGGCTCCAGCCCTGGTTCTTGGTCTCCTTCACCATGGAATGTTATCCTCTGGCCATCTGTCATGCCTTTGTCAATATGAACTTCTAGTATCTTCTTTTCTCTAACTATCTTCCCTCCATTGCAGCTCTTACACCTGTCTTTAGAGCTGATGCATTCTCCATGGCCCTGGCTCTCCATGCACGCAGAATGAATTTGCTGAACCATTCCATGTGCTACCTGATGAATTCGCACTTGCATTCCACTACCCCAGCATTTGGGACAGCACCCCACAGCTCCTTTCTTACCACCTCGGCCTTTACATTTGTCACAAATCCCATTCTTTTGCAGAACCAATTTCCTGGTGGCACCATTATATACATCTAAGGTAACTGAGAGCTGGTGCACCACATTTCTACCTCTCTCTTCTTTCTGCATCCTTCCTCCTCCTCCAACAAACATATCAAAAATATCCATGGAGGAGCCAAAACCACTACTTGCTCCACCCTCCTTAATTGCCTGTACTCCTGCTTTGTCACATAATTCCCTTTTCTTGGCTTAAAAGAAAACTTCGTAAGCTTGAGAAATCTGTTTAGACATTTTGCCTTCATTTGGATTCTTATCAGGACGACACTTAGAAACCAATTTCCTATAAGCCCTTTTTGGTTCTTCCTGGGTAGCATTGGGCTCAACCCCCAAAACATGATAATAAGTCCTTTCTTTCACCATTTTCTACAGGCTGTGAGCAGGCTGGGCTGTGGTGCAGTAGGCAGGAAGAAGCCCGTAGTGGTGTGCATGTTGAGCAGCACTGCTCTTCCAGCGCGTTCTCTAATGCTACTTTAATAGTTTATGTGTATAATTGTATAAATATCTTAGTTTTTTTTTTTTGGTTTTTATGTTATTGAAGTAAAAATATCAACAAGACAGTTTTAAGATATCTTGACAAGATGGATTTGATAAATTAATACAATGCAAACTGTTTTCGTAATGTTTTGGTATCGTACAAGGTGCATACATGATATTATACTTACAGACAGTATTATAGCATATGTCTCTTATCAGTACATTAAGAGAGTGTAGCTCTTTGTGTACCTTATTTTTTGTACCTGAATTACATCAAAGATTCAATAATTACTACTTTCTACCTTGTTATTTTCCTAGTGGTTGTCCATAGTACTAGAAGCCAACATAATATCCTGTCCAACTACCATTAGTGCAAATCTTGCCTCTCATAGAAATATGTAGAAGCACGGCGTTATCTATCCCAACTGTACTGTCCATACACACACATCATGATTCTTTCTTTCTATACCCCTTGCTTGTCTACTCCTGTCAAAGATAGGCACTCCATTGTCATTCAACCAATTTAGGTGCCTGAACTCAATGACACAATCCAACACAGTCCAGCATTCCACAACAATAGTGAGTTATATGAAGAAGTTGTTGACCATAGCCATTTACAGCTCAGCTTATTATTATGGCCCCACGATGTATACCTCATTTTTATACTTTTATGCTTGATGGATAAGACCTAGATAGAGCAAGACCTATATACCAACACATGTACTTTTTGTTTCTTATGAGGTCAGTGAAGTCCCCTCAGGGTTTATCTTGTAGTCCTGTACATTATTCTGTAGATCCTTTGTCTGTGTCATCCATGTGGGTGAGTCACGGCCAATGTTTGACCAGTTTGCTCTCTGTGAGAGCCTGAGAGAAAGTTTTCTCTCCATGTGACTCTCCCCAGGCACACTATAGAACTTCAATCTCTTTCCTCTGTGGCTCCATAATCTCCTTGTTCAGAAAATTTGGAGCTCAACTGAGTTTCATGATGTTGCAGTACAGGTTCTCCTATGTCCTGAGTCTTCACTGACCTTGACAGGCTAGGGCCAAAATGTTGGCTGGCCTTGTGGCTCTTCTATTTTTCCAATTTTGATCTGTGAACTTAGGTTGTTAACCATCCAGAAGAAAAGCTGATTAGTATCCTGCAGCATATGCCATTCACTTTGCCTTATCTGACTCAATTGTTTTTAGTTGTTGTTGTACATTTCCATTTGTCTTTTCATTATCTTAACAGAAACATAGTGGTCCAGATTTTTAATTGTTTTTGTGGAACCAGGATTAAACTGAGGCACTTTTGCTTGCCAGGGAAGTCTTATTCCACTGAGCCATCTCCCCAGTCCCAGATTTTTAATTGTTAAGACTCTATTCCACATTCATTAAAATTTTAGTTGAAGGAAACTCAAACTGTTCATAATTAATTAATTTCAGAGACAATATTAATTTTATAATTACTAACAAATCATGTGTGACATGTTTCAGAAATGTTTATGTATGATAAGCAAATAAGGGATGTCCTATTCCTTTGGAATTTCACTTTGTTTCTGTGTTTGTTTTAACACAGGATCTTACTATGTTGCTTTGGATGGCCTCGCCAGGCTCAGGTGATACTCCTTCAAACTCCTATGTGCACACTTTCAAATCCAGCTCTGGGATTTTATTTTTAAGAAGAAGGGTTAAAAATTAAAAGAATGTGGTTCAATCAGACAGTATACACTTTGCTCATTTAAGAAATGTACAATCAACAGCCCCATTTCAAGAAATTCTCTGCCATCCTGCAGAGGTAAAGGACATGGAAGCAGCCTTGACCCAAGGAAGCTCGTAGTCTGGTAGCAGAGACAAGTAGGTGCACAGATTAGCACCAGAACGAGTACAACACCAGTCTGTGGATGCTGAGGACGTGACTCCATGGGCCTTGAATTTGCCAAGAGGTCCCTTGAGCTGGACCTTGAAGAGTGGTGAGGAGGTCATCCATCAAAACTGATGGGTCTTAAAAGGTAACTGACTGGAATTATTTTCACTTTACAGTTGAGGAAACTGTGATCAAGTTGGCAGTACACAGTGGACTCTGAATCGGAGCTATTAGGTCCTTGTTTCTGACCAATGTCTGGGAAGATGTGTAGGAAACAGCACATAAAATCTTCTGGTTTGAAGGAAGGAAGGACTTTATTTTTGCTGCTTCTGTTTTTGTTTTTGCTGCTATCTTAAAATAAAAATAAAGGAATCTCAAGGGTTCCCAAGGACTCTGCCTGAGAAAATGGGGAGGACTGGTGCTCACTGTGGGTGGGGCACACACTGGCAGAGTCTCCCACCCCCTCTCCCAGTTTTCTCTTCTGTTGCTCTTCTCCAGCTGTGAGTCACCTCTGCTACTCATTAGCTTATCCATGGCCCCAAACTTTCCCAAGCCCAAAGAGCTTCTAGACTTATGTTTTATCTTATGTTTGTTTTGAGTCAGGGACTTGCTATGTTGTCCAGACTGACCCTGAACTGCTGTGCTCAAGTCATCTTCCTGCTTCAGCTCTCTGAGTAACTGGAACTACAGGTACCAGAACACCACTACCATAAACTGATCCTACCATGTCTCCTTTCTTGGCAGAGACCCTTACTATCATATATTTTTAATCTGTAGCCTGATGTCCTCTCATTTCCAAGGAACTACATTCTAGACTGTAGGAATAGCTGTGGCCACACAGCTCCTGGCCACTCAGCAGAATGCGGTAGGACAGAGAAATAAAACTACTTCCACTGTACAAGTGAGGACATTCCCAGAGAACTTGCAGGCTTGTCCAGGACAGTGGTACAAGGTATCACTGCACCTGAACTTGTCCCTTCTATTCCAGGTGCACTACCTGGCACAAGTGGCTGCTGACTGGTGTAAATCTGCGTCCCACAGGTGGTGTCAGGGAATCTGAGATTGTGTACTTGAGCTTGAAGGCAGTGATGAACTCTATCATCTACATTGTCATGACAGCACGAATCCTCCCTCAAGTAGAAAAATGCCTGGTTTCTCTTGATATGTAAGAGTTCCCTGATTAAAGTAGTTTTCAGGATTTTGAGATGGTAAACAGAACATTCTCAAAGTATACACACACACACACACACACTTGTATTACACCAGAAAAAGACTGCAGATGAGTAAAACAAGTCCCCAACCCCAGCAGGTGCCCTTTTTTTTATAAGGACAAGCTGCCAATCTCAGATTGAAAGTGACCTAATGTAACCAACCTTCTGCCAGGTAGCAGGCTACCTTCTACTCTCTCTGGAAATGACATCATGCTAGGGAAGAAGTTCTGGCTTCTGCCAGGGGCAGGTTGGCACTCGGTACTGCCAGCAGCCAGATCAGCCATGGCAAAGGGTGTTTAATGCACCTGAGCCCATTTACTGACTTCATCTGTGCAGTTGGGCCTGAGAGGGACTAATCTTTACACACCATTGTCCTCTTGTTGGCCTCTACAATAGAAGCTGTGAGAGGAGTCATTGAGGACACCCTGCAAAAAAACACTGGCCCTTCTGAGGGATCAGACATCTTCCTTTCTTGTCACAAAGCTTTTAAATTTGTTCTAAGTCCCCATCCAGATCTTTAGCCACTGCCTGTGAACCAGTGCAGATCCTCACCTCTGGCTCTGTCTCCTTTGAGGCAACATGATTAAAGTTTTGGGACAGGAAAGATTTCCCTTTGTCCTCTCTTTTTTAAGGTTTTCATTTTCTTTTCTTTAATTAATTTTATTGAGAAAGAAATAGCAGTGAAACAGTTTCAAAACAGGTTAGTAGGACAGTTACAATAATTAATACATTGCATATTGTCCTCTTTGTAGTAGTTGCTCAGAGTACAAGATGCAGACATGATATCTTGTCTAAACACTTTTAGTATAACTTTGTTCCCATTGAACTAAGAGAAAATAGCTGTATATCTATCCTATTTTGTATATACAGGTATACATATTTTTTCACTACAAAATGGACCTTCATTTATATCCCCTTTTTTTGTTTAGTTTTGTCAGAGATGGGTGTTCTACTGCCGTTCCGTGGATAACCCACTACTATTATGGACTATTGGACTACATTGGATTATTTTGCTGAATTCACGCACCTACAATATTCAAGTGCTTTCTTAAGAAGTACTCAAGACTGCGTGGTTGCTCTGTCTGTGCAGTGCACAGTGTGTACTCATGTGTTTACCAGACCCTAGGTTTTATGTTTCTCCCTGAGCTTCCACAAGACCTGACTTTGGGATTAGTGAGGACAAAGTATGTGTGTGTGGACACTCAAGCAGCTGGACTTACTTAAGCCCAATCTTTTCACAGTCACGAAGCCAGCTTGGAGAAGCCTCAGGCATGGCCCTACATAAGGCTTTGAGCTAGGGAGAATCACATAGCACTGTTTCTTCTATAGCAGGAACCTGCAGGGAATCAAGGGTTGGAAATAGTAGGGACCCTCTCACCATCTCTGTCTGTCAACACATGGAGTCTGGGGGTATAGAGGTCTTGGCTGCTGGGGGGCCTCTTTCCCAGGGGATGCAGCAACAATATCATTTATTTCCATGTAACACTGGCTGCAGATGTACAGAGTTCATTAAGCTGGCCAAACAGACCTCTATTTCCAGGGGAATTGTATCAGTCAGTGCTTACTAGAGAAGTAGATTTAATGCAATACATGCAAATCTATAAGAATTGATAAGATTAGCTTCACAGAAGTTCCCCCAGAGTCAGATGCTGGAGAGCGCAAAAGGTTTGTCTGCACCTGGAAATCTGAAAGATCCAGGCAAAGGATGGGAGCTCAGCATAGTGTCCTGTGTGAACCTTATCAGGAGGCTGAAGGGTCTATGCCAGAGGCTGAAGAATCCACACTTTAATAGGGAGACAACTTTCACAATGAAGTCAGATTGGAACGCATCCAAAGAAACAGAAATGAATCTTCCTTCTTTGTTTCCCCTTCACACCCTTAGAGCAACAAATTGCCGAAGCCTAAATTGATAGAGTGTGTCAACTTGAGAATTTTAGAAGTTCAAGGGGAGCCAGAGTTCTTACTTTACAAACATCCTCATCCTGTGCAAGGGGAGGATGGGGAAACGGTGTGAATGCTATGTCCACTCTGGGGCTCGGGCAGTGCAGCCTACTCAAAATACAAGGGAGAAAAAGCCTCCCGCCTCTGCTCCTATTGCTTTTGCTGTCTTCCACCACTCTGAACAGTTGCCTCTGTGCTGTGCCACCCTGCCTCAGAGACAACTCATTATGGACTGAAAGCTCCACAAACTGTGAGCTAAATAACCCTCTCTTTCATTAATTTTGAGTGTCAGGTTTTTTGTCTCAGTAATGAGAGAAAAGTAATCAAGACAGCATAGGTTCTCTGTCTTCAATGAATTCCCTCAGCCACACTTAGAATGATATTGTTCCAATCTACTTGGGTGTTTCTTGCTCAAGCTGGCACAATTAACTATCACAGAAATGTTAGGTTGGTGCTATATTTGGGACACACAAGAAAAAGTCAGTAGGCTCTTACCATTGCCATTGTCTACAAGTAAAATATAGTGGGAAACTATAGCTACCTTAGTGGTCCAATCCAGGACCACTAAAGACTGGTCACCCAGAAATAAAGATTTTCATCTTCCTACCTGGTGAAGAATGCAACCAGCAAAGGGAATTTGGAATGGGGAATGGAGAAAAAGTGATAATATCAACCTCATGACAGTGACAGATACGAAAACTTTTATGCCTACACACACTTCCATTTCCCTGGCTGCCTGAAGGGTGAAGAGAACCAGTGTACAACTTGATGCAGTTCTCAGGATAGAAGCAGACTAGGGGCCACAGGTGCATCTGACAGAGGGGCTGCATCCTGAAGCAGACTAGGGGTCACTGGACTTTCATGCCCCCATCTGGGAAGGGATATTTGGGAGAGCTGGCTCTGGTAAGGATTCAGCTTTTCCTGAGGGCTGGACCTGGAAGAACCATGACAATAATCTGCAGCAGCAAGGGGACTGCTGGTCTCCACTTCTTGGCCCTCACCCTGCTCAGCACATGGACTGGTTCTACAGGCTCCTAAACTTCCTGTCAAGCATCCCACTAGGTTTGGGCAATGGAAGGCACTTGCAAGAGAATGGCAGCCTCCTGTCTGGTTTCCTTGGTGTTTTGGGTCTGGATAGGCAGTTCCTCCTCATAACTCTGGTTCTAGGGCACACAGGGGTCCTGGCTTTGGAATTCCTGACTTCCTCTCCTCTATTTGTGCTTTCTGCTGGAGAGAAGCAGAGGCTTCCTGTGATTGTTAACCTCTGGGATGCCTTCACTTCTGCTCAGTCAACTCCTAAATTTGCTAATTCCCTACATCAATTTTCAATACATGTTTCCAGGAATGACCCATCCTACACGTGCATGGGGCACTGAAATGTATGGAAAGAAGACTTAAGAATTTTCTTAAAGTGCCTGCTTAGTCAGATGCAGGGACTGAGGTTCAATCCCCAGGGTGCTGTGCCAGCTCTGCTCCTGGGGCATGTAGAGACAGCAATTGAGACTAGATGTGGTGGTGTGTGCTTGTACTCCCAGAACTTGGGAGGCTGAAAGCAGGAGAATCACTATGAGTCCAACATGTGCAGGGAGACCCTGTAGACCATGTACTTACAAGAAAAAAAAAAAAAAAAAAAAAAAAAAAAACAGAATTCCCATCACCCCGGTGACTTCTGCGTCTCACAAAATCCAGATGAGCACCAACATTTGTGGTTAGTTAAAAACACCAATAAAGTAGAACTTCCTGGATTGTTGCAGCCCTGCCTGGAGGCAAGCTCACAGTTGTTTTGCAAAGAGAAGTGGGATTAATATGGGTGTATGGTTTGCAAAGGGCTGAACTGTCAGTGGGATGGTTTTCCCAAGTTCACCTCAGTCTATGTGTATATCAGGAGAGAGCTTTCTTAGAGAAAAACCATGTTCTTGAAATTGGCTCTTAGGAAAATACAATATATATATATATATATATATATATATATATATATATATATATATACACAAATACTTGAAACTTTTAGAATACCAAGACACAAAATTAATCAGCTGCTTTATAAAACATGTATTTCACTTTCAGAACTACAAAAGTCCTAGCGAACCCAGGCCTGTGTGTGCGTGTGTGTGTGTGTGTGTACTTCTACCTTGCTTTCTAAGCCCAAGACCCCTCTACAGACAGACCCCAGGCCCATCAGGAGTGTGTGACTTTCTGCATGATCACCATTCCCCAGACCCCTTTCGAGCCAGAGCCCAGGCTCCATGTGTGTGTGGGACCATATGCACACTCATAGGAACCCCCTCATCAGACGGACCAGATATCTTTGAAAACCTTGAGACAGAATTCTCTGTAAAGAGGCTAGGGGCCAGAACCACCCAGCTAATCCAGCAGCTGAACATCTTGCCAGAGTGGGATAGTGTGTTCACTTCCACAAGGTACAGCAGGAAGAAGCTGAGCACAGCAGCCAGACCCAAGCCTGGCACATTAGGGCAAGTTCAAACATGATAGATCCAGACTCAGTAAGCTGAGACACTTTGCTAGACCCAGATCTATGAAAGCATCCTCTTTCTTTCTCTGTTGATTGAGAGAGAGGGCAACAGATAACTGGTGTGAACCAGTTGGCCTGCAAGACCACAGATATACCAAAGGGAGGTTATCAGATAGAATTTAGAATTAATTTAAATAAAAATTCCCAATTTAATATCTGCTTAGCTACACAGACATAATGCTTGATCTTATTGACTAAAATAAAAACACATAACTTACAAAAGTTTGTCAACTGCTAAATATCACCACCCATTATTAGTGTTCCTAATTGTAGCACTGTAAATAGAAAGCTATAGCTGCCTTAACAACATCATCTCTCTTGGATAAGACTTTTGGTACCTGCTAAGGTAATAGCTGCACCAAAGCTCTGCGCCAAAGGCCAGAGGACAGTGCCATACAAAATGACAGAGAGAGGGAACCAAATGCAGTCCCAGGCCCCGAACCCAAACAGAACAAATGCAGGGGACGCTAGCACAGAAGAAACTAGAAATTGTACACCTGAAATCTCTGAAATAATAATGTCTAAAGTAAAGAAATAACTGCAGAAAGGTACAGAGGAAATCATATAAGAAATAATTTCTGAAGTAAAAAACAGATATGATAACTATAATGAAAGAATTACTAAGTGCTTCTAAATAAGACACTCATAAGAAAATAGAAGAGAAAAGAAAAATGATAGAATCCTTGAATGAGCAACATATGAAAGAAATAGAATGCAGAAGCAGATCCAAAGAGATATACAGGAAATTAAAATGTCAGTCACATTGGGGTCAGGGAGACGGCTCAATAGAATAAGCATTTCCCTGGCAAGTGCAAGAGCCTGAGTTCAATCCCTGGTTCTGAAAAAAAAAAAAATCTCTTAAAAACAACTAGAATGCCGGAAAAAATAGTTCAAGATTTGTAAGATGATGCAAAGATGAACAACATAAGACTAATAGACAACAATGAGAAAGAAGGAGTCAATACAAAAGATATAAAAAGAATATGCACAGAAGTAATAGCAAAAAACTTCCCAAATATGTGGGAACAATCTAACATTCAGGTAACTGAAGCATATAGAACTCCAAATAACATCAACCCAATTAAAACCACACCCAGACATACAGTAATCAAGATCCCAGAAATCCAGCACAAGAACAATATACTAAAAGCTGCTAGAGAAAAGAAACTGATCACATTTAAAGGAAAACCCATCAGATTAAAGGCAGATGTCTCTTCACAAATCATGAAGGCAAGAAGAGCACGGAGTGGAGTACTCCAACTCCTCTATGAAAACAAATTCCAACCCAGACTACTATACCCTGCAAAACTCTCTTTCAAGTTTCATGGAGAAGTGAAATACTTCCATGACAAAAAAGAACTGAAAATTTCATGATGACAAAAGCAACACTACAAAGACTACTAGAAGATGTTCTAGAGAAGGACCAAAATGATCCAAACACCATGAATGAGAAAAGAAGAAACCTACTAAATAAGGCAAACAATTAAACATGGGACAGAAAGGAGTAAGCAACAGCAGGTAAATAACATGTCAATCGTAAATCAATACATCTCACTTATAACCATGAATGTAAATGGACTCAATTCACCAATTAAAAGAAATATACTGGCACAAGAAATCAGGAAGCAAAATCCAACAATATGCTATATACAAGAAACACACTTAACTTAAAAAGAATTTAATAGGCTGAAAGTCAAAGGATGGAAAATGATACTACATGCCCCAGAACCTCAGAAAAAAGCAGGGGTAGCAATCCTTTTTGCAGACAGTATGAACTTCAAACCAAGAATGATCAAACAAAATAAAGAAGGCCACTACGTACTGGTTAGGGGAAAAATACAAGAGGAAGAGGTACCAATTATGAATACATATGCACCCAACACTGGAGCACCCAACGATATAAGACAAATCTTAACCGACATGAAAAATCTAATATCCAATACCAGAATCTTAGCAGGAGATCTTAACACTGCCTTATCCCAAAAAGATAGGTCATCAGACAAAAAATAGAAAAGAAGTAGCAGAACTCAACCGGAATTTGGAACAAATGAACTTAGCGGACATATATAGAGTGCTCCACCCAACTAAATCTGAATACACATTCTTTTCAGCTGCACATGGGACATTCTCTAAAATAGACCACATATTAGTCCATAAGTCATGCTTATGTATATGCAAAAAAACAGAAATTATGCCATGTATATTATCTAACCACAGAGCAACACAACTAGAAATTACCAACAAAAGAAACTGGAGGAGTGTGTGGTGAGTCTGAGGGAGAGCCTTTGGCTTCTTCCTGCATGCCACCCTATCTGGAGCTCCCACCCCCAAGCCCACCAAGTGAGCAACTGGCCTGAGACACCCAGACAGACCTGCCCTGTAACTCCCTGGAGGCCCTGCCCCACAAGCCCACTGAGCAAATGAGAACTTTTCCAGCTCTCTGGGCACCTGATCGACATGAGTATGGGTTGGTGAGCATGTGGGAGAGACTTTGGCTTCACCCTGTGCACTATGAACCATCCACAGCCTCAAGCCCCGAAACATCCTAACCAGAGACCTGCCTCAGACACCCCAGACAGGCCTTCCTGGCAACTCTCTGGAGCCCTTGCCCTGAAGCCCACCACGAGAGCAAGAACTTGTGTGACTCTCCCAGCACCCAATCCACCCCCTGGTGAGTGTGAGGGAGAGCTTGTGTGCTCCCCAGTGCATTTCCCAACAGAGGGGAAACAGAGGCTCTCAGTTGTACCAGAAGAGCAGCCTCAAAAAGGAACTGAACACAACAGTTAGATCCATGCCAAGAATAATTGGATAATCTCAAACTTAATAGATGGGCACCCGAATCTCATTACGCGCTAAGGTTATAACTGCACCAAAGCTCTACACCAAAGGTCAGAGGTCAGTGCTAAACAAAATGACAAAGACAAAGAGAAAAATGCAATCTCAGGCCTCCAGTCCACCAATAAGTGCAGAGGACACTAGCTCAGCTGAAAGGAATGAATTGACAGAGGGAGAAGCAAAGGAACAACAGCAGAAAGGTGTAGAGGAACTCAAACCAGAATTAATACCTGAAATAAAAAAAGAAACTTTTGAATACATAACATCTTAAGTAATGAATCAAATCCAGAAAGATGTGGGGGAAACCCAATGACCATCCAGAACAAGTGCAGAGAACACTATTCTAGCTGAAAGATATGAATTAACAGCATTGGAAGCAAAGAAACAACAGCAGAAAGGTCATGAGGAACTCAAAGCAGAAATAATTTCTGAAATCAAAAAAACAATTCTGAAGTAGAGAATCAATTTCAGAAATATATAGAGGAAACCCAATTTGGAAAAACTCTGCAGTAGAAGAATTAATAGCTACCTCTAAAGAAGACATTGATAAATAAAATAGAGGAGATCAGAAATACGATGGATTCCTGCAATGAGCATACAGAAAAGAAATAGAACGCATGGAGCAGAGTCAAAGAGATATAGAAGATCTAAAAATATCAATAATGAGTCTACGAAACCGTTTGAGTGAAATCAAAGACAGAGTTTCAGATCTTGAGGACACTGATGCAGCTAGTGAAAAGGTGAGAAAGGATCTCTTAAAAACAATGAGAATGCAGGAAAAAGTAATCCACCACCTGCTTGATGACACCAGGATGAAAAATGTGAGATTAATTGGCATCAGTGAGAAGGAAGGAGTCAATACAAGTGATATAAAAAGAATATGGGGGGAAGTAATCGCAGAAAACTTCCCAAATATGAGGGAACCATCCAACATTCAGGTCACCAAAGCATACAGAACACCAAATAACTTTAACCGAAGTAAAAACATACCAAGACATATAATAGCCAAGATCCCAGAAATCAAACACAAGAATAACATACTGAAAGCTGCTAGAGAGAAGAAGCAAATCACATTCAAAGGAAAATTTGAATTGGTCCTGGAGTTCAGAACTCCAGGTGGACATATACAGAGTGTTCCACAAAACCACAGCTGAAAACACATTTTTTTTCAGCTGCACACGGGCCATTTTCAAAAATAGGTCACATACTCATCCAGAGGTCATGCTTAAATGTGTGCAAGAAAACAGAAATTATCCCATGCATATTATCTGATCACAGTGCAAGGAAACTGAAAATAAATGACAAAAGAAACACAAGAAATACCCTCTAAATTCATGGAAATTAAACAACACCCTACTCAGCAATCAATGGGGTCACAGAAGAAATTAAGCAAAAAGTTCAACAATATCTGCAATTCAATGAAAATTGAACCACAATTTACCAGAATTTATAGGATGCGATGAAAGTAGTTCTTTTCCTTTTTTTTTTTTTTTGAAAGCAGTTCTTAGAGGAAAAATCATAGCTATGAACTCACACATTAGGAAAATAGAATGGGACCAAACAAATAATGTTGCACCTCTGACATCTAGAAAAAGAAGAGCAAACAAAACCCAGAACGCAAAGATGGGAAGAAATCATAAAGATTAGAGCAGAAATTAATTCAATTGAGAGGAAGAAAACAGTTCAAAGAATCCACAAATCAAAAAATTGGTTCTTTGAAAGACTAAATCAAGTTGATAAGCCTCTAGCCAACCTCATCAAAAAGAGGAAAGAAAAATTCTAATACAAGCAATAAGGAATGAAAAAGGTGAAATCACCACAGACCCAGTGGAAATTCAGAAGGGTAGAGAACTGCCTCCTCCTGTGATGCCCTCAGGGCATCCTTTCCATTCTCAGGTTCCTTCCAGGCAATGGCAATGGAGATCCTCTCAGCTCCATCTTTGTACTCCAGAGCTTTCTTGGAGCTTCCTTTATGGCCAAACTCACAACATTTTGGCCCATCCTGCTGGGCTTCTTGCTCTTCATTCTCAACATAAATCTGGCTAAAAGCCCCCAGTAACAACCATGCCACTGCCCCAATATTTGGCTGCTTTGAAATATCTTTTGCCAGATTGACCAGTCCACCATGCTTAAGCTTACTCTCAGGCAAAGTCTCCAGACAAGAGCAAAATGCAAACAACTTCTCTGCCAAGTCAAAACACAAATGATCCGGAGTCCAACAAGCATTGCAGTCCTTCCCAGCAGAAACCTCTCAGCCTGGTCTTCACAGGCCGGCTTTCTATCAGCCTTCTGGTCTTCTGAGCTCTGACCAGAGTCTCCCAAACAGAACAGCTGAAGCTGTCCCAGCGCTTTGCTTGTAGGTGACATCTCTGAACTTTTCCTATCCATTCCCATAAGCCATTCCCAAAAGCTTGTAATCCACATGGTCAGGATTAGTCACAGCAATGACCCCACTCCTGCGGTACCAAATTCTGTCTTAGTTACTCTTCTCTCGTTGCTGGGACAAATACCCAACACCCAAAATGAAGGAAGGAAAGGTTTATTTAGCTCACAGTTACTGGAGGTTTCAGTCCATACTCAGCTGGGTCCAGGGCAGAGCAGCACAAGGCAGAGAGCAACCTTTCATGGTGGCAGTGAAGAGTAAGAGCACAGGGAGAGGTAGCAGCAGCCCAAACTGCCAGCTTCTCTTCCCACCAAAGTACCCGCCCCAGGGCAGGTGCAGCAGCCACACCCACGGTAATCAATCACAAACTCTAGAAGCTGCCCCAAGACCGCATGAGGCTTTGAGGGGACACCTAGACACAAACCATCACAACCCCCTACTAGGAGAACTTTGTGTCCTTAGAGCTCAGTCTCAGTGAAGCTGATCCATAGGCTCAAGAGTCTTACTGGCTTGTAAACAGTCCGTACCTCAGAATCCCTTCTAATCAAAGTAACACAGGGGCATCACAGTGTAAAGATCCTATGGAGATTTGAGCCTGGAATTAGATTATCATTTGGCAGTTCTTAATGAAGTAATGCATGTAGATGCTGACCTCCAATCATCACTAACATCCTATACACATGTATGAAAACTCACAGAGATCATGTAACTGTCTTGAATATATACAACATCATGCATGATTTGCCAAGATAGAACCTGAACATGATTGATCCTAGAGCTATAAGTATTGATTTGCAGAAAATATGGGCAATGGAACGTGTTAAATGAAACAATGGGGATGTATACACAATAATATGGACTGCAAAAACTCCATAAAGAGATAAATATCTACAGATGAATTTTTTTCATGTCTTTGACTTGCTTTAAAATTTCATGGAAGAGCCAGCCAAATGGCTCAGTGAATTAAAGCGTCTGGGGCCAAGGGTTTGATCCCTGGACCTGCTTCACCAGCCCCGCCCCCAGGGCATGCTAAGAAGCAATTGAGACTGTGCATGCACCTGTAATCCAGCCCTTGGGAGGCTGTAAACAGAAGGATCACTATGAGTCTGATCTAGTAGTGAGACCCTGAACACCCTGTAGTCACTTCCCTAAAATACAAAATAAATAAATAAATAAATAGAATCTCATGGAATGAAGACAGTAGTCAGGACATAGATGAAAGAAGATTTGGCCAAAATTTT
The DNA here is from genome assembly GCA_004027165.1 of Ctenomys sociabilis. NCBI lineage: Eukaryota > Metazoa > Chordata > Mammalia > Rodentia > Ctenomyidae > Ctenomys > Ctenomys sociabilis. The sequence goes on from PVKA01005735.1 coordinate 47,926, forward strand.
GATGAACCAGAAGCTGGTTGATGGTCATGCTGAGACTCATTTACACTTTTCCACACTTTTCACAATATCCAAAATGAAGAATTCATGATAACAAACCACTAAGAGTTAGTCATTCTCTACAAGATAATATGTTAGTCCTCAAAGCACACAACCCATCAACAAAAGTTCCTATTTCTGACTTACTTTCTCTTCTCAACCTCATGCTTTTTGTTCCAGACTAGTCCTTCACCTCAGCATGAAACATGGATTTATGCCTTGTACCCTCCTTTACTGGACACAAGCCCTCGGTCTTCACTCCAGGTTTGAGTCCTGCATGCCACCCACAATTTGACTTCAGTTTCCTCTGCTCGAAAGATTTCCACCTCCAAAAATTGACCTTCCATGATCTGTAGCCAAGTGTGTCATCTCACCTGCATCACTGATGGTGCTGGTGACCTAACTATACATATGTGACTTTCCTGCTTCTAGGTAATATAGTCCTGAGACCAACAGTCTTGGCTGTACTTTTGATACGTGTAGTACTGTGGTTCACGATTAATGGTCAATAAAGAGAGTTTAATTACATATGAGTAATCACTTGAATTCTAGTGGTAGAGCTTTGAAAGCTTAAGAAGAAGACATCTGAAGACAAAGTTGGGGGAAAGAAGCTAAAAGTATGACATTCTGCTTAGAAGAGGGTTGCTTTGTGGTGACAGCCTTCTGAACACTTTGAACTTCACATGGAATTTTTTTTATGGCCTAGTAGAGGATCTGAGATGATTTCCCCTGGGCTCTGCACAAAACATCATTTTGGGTATACATAAAAGACTTTTCTTTTATGCTACTTGCCTTAATATCCTGCTGCACAAGGGTACCATACAGCAAGTCCCTGAACCACTCATTAGCTGACCACCACTGGGTTCTCTTTATTAATCCTAATTTCCTTTGAAATGCATTTAACTGCCAGGGCCATAGCTCGGTGGCAATGCTGGCCTAGCACAAGTTTGATCAGCAAAACTACAAAAATAAAAAAATTAAAATTCATTCCAAACAGCCAAAGAGGAAAAAAGAAAAGATTATTTGAAGACAGAAAAACTGTCTCTGTTATTTATATGACTCATTAGAATACTGTTCTCCCATGTGGAGCTTTTCTGAACATGTGAAAAATTATACATCTATAATAATATTCACCATTTTCCAATTTTTAAGTGCACAGTTCAGTGGGACTAAATACACATACTGTTCTCAATCATTTTGATTATCTATCTTCAGAAGTTTCTCACCTTCCCAAATTACTGCTATAATATACTCATCAAGAAGTAGCTCCCAGCTGGAAACTGTGGCTCATGGGGAGGCGAATACAGGAGGAGCACAGGTTCCCGCCCAGCCTGGGAATTTAGCAGCTTAATGAGACCCTGTCTCAAAAAAAGTCAAAGGCCCTGCATTCAGTCCCGGGTCCCTAAAACACATAAATTTCTCTTATCTTGCCAGGCCCTGATAGCTATCATTCTGCTATCTGAACAAAGCCAGCTGTTCTATGTACCTTACAGGAATGGAGCTCCTTTGAAGCACAACAGAAGAAGTGGAAGGGCGGTACAGCTCACACTAAAGCCCCGTGTGCTCCTAGGCTAGGTTTTTGGGAGGTGACTGGATTGTGAGTGTGATGCTCACTCCTGCACTATCCCACAGACAAGCTATGGCTGGCTGTAACATTGGGAGGTGGGAAGAGGAAGGATATGTAACTCTCCTTCACCGATCCCTCCCTGCTTCCCGTATGCCATGCTACAGATCGTCTGTCCTCTGCCATGCCACCCTGCATTGCAGGTAGCCAATGATGGACTGAGACTTCAACAAAGTGTGAGTAGAAATAATGCCTCCTCCCTTAACTTGTGTGTGTCAGCTACTTTGTCCCAGCCTTAGAAAGCATGAAAACAGGGCTGGGAGATTGCTCAATGGAATAAGTGCTTCCCTGGCAAGAGCAAGGGCCTGAGTTCAATCCTCAGTTCTTCCAAAAAAGAAAGTATGAAAACAAGGAGACAAGGAAGCTTAACTTTTCTTTTCCTTATTACCTTAAAATCTTGGAACAAGGCCCTCGTACCCTTGCACACAGGCATGCTAATTACTCTAAGAGTGTCTGTATTACAAGGTTTCTTAGTCCTAAATTCCCTTAATTTATTCATCTCTTGAGATTGAGGACACAAAGATAAGAGTAACAAAGTAATTTTCAGGATCTCTCTCTCTCTCTCTCTCTCTCTTTTTAAATTACTACAGAATTTTTTTTTTCTGAACTGGGGATTAAACTCAGGCCCTTGCACTTGCCAGGCAAGCACTTATTCTACTGAGCTACCTCAGTGGTCCAGGAACTCCCACTTGCCAGCTTCAACAACATTCAGTTTCAGACCTTCTAGGAGTCATGCCTAGAAGTGTTCAAACTTACAATGACTCAAGATTTTAGAAAAGACAGAGCCTTGCAGATCACCCCACACCAAGCTCACCTCTCCCAAGTAGGAACAATCACCCTACAAAAAGAGCCCAAGCAGTGCCATCTTGAATAAGGGCAGACATCTCTTGGGAACTTCAAGCCAGAGGAGGCCTCTGGAAATGTAATAACTAGACTTAGATTATGACCAGCTGGACCTAGCCCACCTCCCTAAACCCCTTGTGAGCAGTCAGTCTGAATACCTGCATCAGAGAGAGCCACTCCAGTTGCTCAAGCTGTCAGCTGTACCTACTAAACCTGTCTATATGTGTGCACTGACTTGTCATGAAATTCTTTTTCTGGACATGAGTTAAAAAATTGCCCAGCAGGTTGAGTTGAGAACCCTGCATCCTCTTTAGGGAGCTCCTCAGACCCAAACCCCCCAATTATAATATTTGTCTTTTGTGCCTCATTAATTTCATTCAATATAATGTCTGCAAGTTTTGTTCATGTAGCGCAGGACAAGGTTTCCTTTCTTTTTAGGTTGAATAACATTACATTGTACATACCACATTTTATTTGAACCCCGCCTGGCATTTTAGCAACCTAGGAAGAACCTGTCTCAAACTTTCCAAAAGGGCTGAAAATATGGCTCAGTGTTCTGATCCTGGGTTCAGTTTGGACAGAGAGAGAGAGAGAGAGAGAGAAAGAGAGAGAGACAGAGAGAGAGAGAATGACAGAGACAGAGAGACAGAGACAGCGAGACAGAGACAGAGAGAGACAGAGACAGAGAGAGATGGAGAGAGAGATTAGGTGTGGCCATGATTCGTTCATAGCAGCCATCAGGACTGATGGAGCACATTCCTGCAAGTCTGACACTGTAACAAGCATCCCATGAGCTATGGACTGACATTTACCTGTTTGGAAGAGGACCATGCAACCCTCTTAGTGTTCAGAGCCGCTATAAGGAATGATCATTCACTGAGGGTGATTCAAGCTTTGAAAACAGAAGCACTGTGATTACCGACATTCCTGAGAATTCACCGCTGCTCAATGTACATTTTTAGAAAAAGAAGGAAAGATAAATTCCCAACTTGTTGTTTTTTTTTTTTTTTTTTTTTTTTTTTGCAGAACCGGGGGTTGAACTCAGGCCCTTGTGCTTGCCAGGGAAGCACTTATTTCACTAAGCCATCTACCTGGCCCATTCTCAGCTTTTTGGGAAGGAAATCACTTGGATTCTGTTTTTCTCTTAACACAGTTGGAAAACATGAATTATCTGGTAGTGACTTCTGTTGAGGGGAGGTCAAAGCATCAGCATTATGGACTTTATTTCACATGTGCTTCTTGACCCTGGTCACAATGAAACCTGCACTACACTTGGAGGAATTCTCTTTACTTCAATGTCCAATGAGATGGGGAAACAGCTGCTTTATGCTCTTAGCATAGATTTGGCCTCATGGTTAAATCCACCACCACCAATTACCAGTTTCTCAACTCAGAAGGCAAACAACAAAAACACCTTCAGGAAAACCATCCTACGTGGCCTAGCATCTGATACATACCTGGTGAATATGGAACCTGCTTGTATGAAAAATAAAAATGAAAATTTAAGGAAAAAGACTAATCCCATTTTGAAACTATATTCAGAGAGCAAACTGAGTGTTCTAATCTGCTCTAGTGAATGCTGGAAATACTTGAAAAGCCTGTATGTTAAATTCTACGTACTGATTTATTCTGGCATTTATTTCTTTTTCAAGCCATTGCAATTACACAGCAATCATGTTTCATCTTGATTACCCACATACTGTGCTATTACTGTTCTGCCTGGCTGAGTGTGGTGAAACGTATCTGTATTCCCAGTTACTTGTGAGGCTGAGGCATGAAGACCACAAATTTGAGGCTAGACTGAGAAATTCAGCAAGAGTAGTTGTGGGAGGGAAGGGAAAAGAGGAAAAATCACCCACTGTGCTTACTGTCTTGTGCGTTGGCTGTGCAGTCTCTTTATCAAAAACAGCCTCTCGTTCTCACTCTGCCTTTCCTAATACTGACATTTTTGAAGGCCATGTGGCAGCGCATGATGGAAAGCCCATCTGTTTGGCTTTGTCAGATGACCTTCTTTATTCTATTCTGGTCATACACTTTTGGGAGAGATTTCGTCACAGTAATGTGTTCTTTTCGCTGCATAGTTAAGAATGTCAAGAGACATTCTTTTTTATTTATTTTTTATTTTATTGAAGTACAAATATTAATGATACAGTTTTAAGACACCTTAATAGGATGGATTCGATGAATTAATACACTGCAAAGAGAGACATTCTTTCTAACAAACAAAAACTTATCTTGGTTTGCTTTTCTCAGTGATAAAGCTGAGAGTTTAAACCACCATCAAGTTTTTACTGTTATATTTTGCAGGGTGGGATTTGAATCCAGGTTAGGATTTCAACATACAAATCCTGGAAGGACAGAAATCTTCAGGCCATTGATATTAATAACCATGATGCAATCTATGTTCACTTATCCTGCTCCTCTAGTTGGAAACTTCAGGATGTATTTATTCATTTTTACAACTTAGTGATTGGAAAACTTCATGGCATCTAATGGAAGCTCAACATACCTAGTGAGAGAATTTTTCTGGAAGAAGACAACACTTTTGCTCCAACCCAACCTGCCCTTCTTAACTCTGCTCTTGGTCTTCCCCCTAGCTGAGACCAGACAGCATTAGATCACACATCATAGACACGGCTGCCTCTGAAGATGCCATCTGTCCTGCTAGTCAATGGAGAAACTGTTCTTCTATGAGGATCTGTCACTCACTTCAGAACTTGGTGGATACTTCAATATTGAAAAAACTGCTAAAGCAGACTTTATCAGTGTTTTTACACTTCAAAGCTCAATGCTGGAGCTTCCTAAAGTAGATTGAAGTTATAGATCATTAATGATCAAAAGCTACTCTTTTTACACTTTACAGAGAATGGAGCATAATCAGTTTTGAGTTGTTTTGTAAGTCTGTATAACACACTTCAATTACCATCCCTACTTGTTGCTAGGTACTGGCGAATGCTAAAATGGCCAACATGCTAGCAAGGGAGTATTTCACCACCCAGAGATGGCTCTGGTTCTATTTCTTCACAGATACCCATTTGTAGCATTATGCTACATCCAAATAATTAGTTGTATAGTAAACACTGGTTATTTTTACATGCTGTTCTGAGCCCTCTTGCTATGTCCATTCTCTCTTCATTATTAACATTACAAATCATTAGAATTGATTATGTAGCCAATATTCTTTTGTTTTACCATATACATGTATTTACCATATACACATGGCCCCACTCAAAGCTCACACCTTCCATATGAGTTGATTTACTTTTTCTGAACATAATTCCTTAGTGGCCAGTTGTGTTGGAAGCAAATTCAACTTTTATTTGTCTGAGAATATTTTTCTTCTGCCCTCCCCTGGGAGCCCCTTCAAGCTTGACCTTCAAGGATGGTTGGCAGTTATTGTTGTTCATGTGTTGATGTTGAACACTTTGTGGCCTTCTAGCCTTATTATTGTTACGAAGAGACTCATTTTGATCTCAGTCTAATCATTCCTTTTTAGCGATAATTTCAATGGCTTGTTTTGATATTTCCTTTTTACAGTTGCTGTTTTATTATGATTCCTCTAGGGACAGGGCTCCAGCCAGGGGCAGGTCTCCATCTAGGGACAGGTTTCTATCTAACTGCAGGTTTCCACTTGCTTATCCTGCTTGTAATTGCTGGACATCCTGATCAATGATTGATTCAGGCAATTTCTTAGCTATTGTGTCTTTGAATATTATTTTGCCCTCCCTATTCTCTTCTACTGAAAGATGTTTGTATTTTGAATTAATCCTATTCTTCATGTGTCTTAACTTCTTCTTCGTATGTGACATGATCAAAATTACAGTGAATGTTTGAAGTTTTAAAAAATTATTCCAGCAAAGGGCACATTGCCATTAATTCCTCTAAAATACTCTCCCCTACTTTGAACCTATTTGCTATTCTTGCCACTTTCTGAAGCAATTCAAAAAGTTCTTTTTCATGGATGTTATTATTGAATTGTGATGGCTGCCTCAGTGTTCTGAATCCATTAAAAACATTTACTATTTTGCATCATTTTGACTTTGGAGAAGAAGCAGAGTGGCATAGTGTAAAATCTGAGGACTCAGATAAGGACACATTATCATGTTTTTATGACCCCTTTCTATTGGATGGAACTAGGCAACAGTGTTTACTATACTTGTGATCATACCTTGTAAAGCTACTCATGAACAAGAACTCCCAGGAGCACTCCAGAAAGTGACAGGAACAATGGGATAAGTATGTTTGAAGTGGTGAGAAGCATTGGTGACTAATGGTACCGTGTTTTTTACTATAATAAATTTTTAAACATAAACATTCATCATATATTTTGATCACACTTTTGTATTAATAAAATTGCTGAGTTGCATTCTAGATAATTTATTCAAATATATCTTCCAGTTGACTTTTTCTTCTGAGATGCCCAGTCTGGTGTTTAGCCTATTAAGTTTGGGATTTTTTTATCCCTTTGTATAAATTTTAAAAATTATTTTTGAATAAGCATTATCGACTTCCAGTCTCTTGTCCTTGGTCACACTTCTGTACTGAGTGATGAGAGAGGAATGCAAGAAATTCCACACCTTGAAAACCCCACAGTACAATATGAAAATACACAGGTAGGAAAACCAAATTCCAGTGCCTCAGGAAAAGTGGTGAACAGTTAACATCCAAACCAGCCAGTTTACCAAAGGCTTCTGCAGAAAGAAACCAGCTGCAAGCGGTCCCTGACATCATGGGATATCCCAAGTGTTCTCCACCGTGCTGCATGATCCCTGCTTCCACACACTTGACTTTCAAAGTGATTAATGCAAATCAGTTCTCTACCACATGGTAAGACTTAAGTGTTTACTTACTGCTTGAAAAATGACCTGAGTTGCGAAATTCATCTATCTCTTATTTGAATCATTAGCTCATTTTTCACTTTATTTATTTTTAAGTATTTAGTACAGGGTCTATAGTGTCTTGCTACACTATAGATCGGACTCAGTGATTTTCCAGTTTTCAGCCTCTCAGGAGATTACAGGGGCGCTTCACCAGGCCCAGTGTCAGTTGCCTCTAGTATGCCTGGGCGGCACTCTCAAACCACACTTTTTTGACCTGGCCCCAGGTTCATTCTCTGCCATAGGCAAATCATCTGGTTTTTTTTATTCTTTTTTCTTGGCTTTCCTTGAGGGGACAGGGTAGTGGATAGCTGCTTTTCTATACTGGGTGGCCCACGCTGGCTGTGCACTTCTGTGCCAATGGCTCTTATTGGGTATTAAGGTCTCCAGAGAGCCCTACTCACATCTGAGATAGTCTCCACATTTCCACTTGACTGGCTAAAAGCAAAGCATATCCTGCTCAGCTTTGGTAATCACTAAAGCAACAACAGAACTCAGGAAAGCACTGGTCACATGCTTCTGATCACAGTTTCACTGTAAAAGGTGTACCTACAGAGTCCTGAACACAAAGCATCAACACCACTTTCTTTTTTATTATTAGTACTTTAAAAATGTTTATTTATTTGATACAGGGTCTTGCTATGCAACTCAGACGCATAGTGAGCCTCCTGTCTCAGCCTCCCAATGGTAGGATTACAGGCATGCACCACCGCACCCGGCATGGGGCTAACATGGCATGTGGTACTGGGGATTGAACCTGGGTTCTTGTGCTTGCCACGCAGGCACTTAGACTGCTGAGCTATTTCTGGAGCCCCACACTGCTTTCTTGTGGATTAGGACCATCACCCTCCTGACACTGCAATATGCTCATCAGCCAAGATGTATTATTTGCCATGTTCTGAGAGGCATATTAAATTTGTGTTCTTATTGTATATTTATCATTTTTTCTTCTTTCTTTTCCTCTTCTGTTGTGATACACTCGAGGTTGAACCCAGAGCCTCACACATGAATGCACTCTGTCACTGAACTATATTTGTTTTTTATATTTGCAGGCTTTAATTTTATACAGGGACAGCACACATATTTACATATATCATCATGACTTCAGAAGAGCAAATAGCCCCACTTTCAAAGAGAAGAACAAAAAGGAGCTTTTATGTTGAACTTCTTTGTTTCCATACATTACATGTTTGGTAATGTTAGCAATTTCAATCATCTATGTCCTTGTGTCTACCTTGGACCCAGGATTTGATTCAAAACTGTATGTGATGGACAGGGTTGTCACCTTTGATTTATAGATGAGTTACCAAACCTCAAAATAAATCCCTTGCCTAAGGTTAGATAGTAATAAATGGCAGGTGAATTTTAAACAAGAAATAATGATCATCATCTAGGCATCTATGTTTTACATGAGTCAATTATGTTTAAGTAAAAATTTTAAAATATTATAATTACTACCAACTGGGGATCACATCAAAGAGCATACCTCAAGTCACATTCTCCAAACAGCCCAATCAGGCCTTGAGTGGAAACCTGGAGGGATATCTCAAGACCTTCGGGATCTTGTTGATAGTCATGCCAAGGGGGTTGCCAGCACAGGCAGAGTGGTCCAAAATGTGAAGAGAACAAGGAAAGTACTTGATTCCAACAGGGAGATTTTCTGAAAGCATTAGTAGTAATATGAATTAATTACTCTCCTGCTTAAAAACTGCTCAGAGGCACACATAGCATCCCCACAGGCAGCCTTCACGTTTTCTTGCTGTGGGAGCCTGAATGTGGAATGCCCCAGAGAACTATGCATTGAAGTCTTGATGTCAGGCTTGGTGCTACTGAGAGACAATGGATCCCTGAAGAGTATGACCTCGTGGGAGGCTTTAGGTCATGGAATGATACAGTCAGACCTCAGCCTCTTCCTCTCTTTTGTTCTCTTGTTGCCATAGAGTGCACAACTTCTTCCACCATATGCTCTGTCTTAACCACTTTCTTGTCACTGAGACACAATACTCGAAACCTGCAGCTTAAAGAAGGAGGTATTTATTTTGGCTCACAGTGCATAGAGGTTTCAGGCCATTGTCTTCTGGCTCCAAAGCAGGGTAACATGACAAAGATTATAGTGGAGCAGAAACTGTTCATAGCATGGTTACTGGGAAGCAGAGAGAGCCCAGGGAAGATCTAAGAAGAGAGATAAACCCCCTTCAGGGCCTCAGTGATACACCTCTTTCAACCAGACCCTACCTTCTAAAGACAAACCAGCTACAAGCTCTGATGATCCAATGACTTTCTAAAAGCCCCAACCTATGAGCTTACGAAGATATCTGACACATCAAGACATAAAAACTGCAACATTCCACCCCTGGCCCCTAAAAGACTCATGGATATCCCTTTATGCAAAATGCATTTAGTCCATCTTTAAGAGTTGTCAGAGTTCTAACAGTTCTGGCATTGCTGAAAAGTCCAAGTCCAGAGTCTCCTCTGAGACTTAAGGCAAATTCTGTGAGCCTTGTAAAAATCAAAAAGAAAGTCAAACACTTCAACACACAAGTAAACATTTCCATTCCAAGAGGAAGATGAGGAGAATAGAAAGAAACTGAGCCAAAGCAAGACTGAGACCCAGAAGAGTAAACATTAAATCCTATAGTTCTATGTCTAGCACCCAGAACTAGATATGGTGAAATTCTAACTTCAAATGGCTTCTGTCACCATGTCTCTTCAGCACCATTTGTTAAAGGTTAACTTTGTTCACAGTGTGTAGCTTTCCTTAGCAGATATTTCACATTCCTGGCATCTTCAACTTCCTTGGGTCTCCAGTACACAAGGAGGTCTCCCTCCTCCTCCTCTTCCTTCTCTCCTCTTTTCCTCCTCCTCCTCTTCCTCTTCCTCTTCCTCTTCCTCTTCTTCTTTGTATTTAGCAGAGTCTACAGGGTCTCACTACATAGATTGGACTTGCAGTGACTCTCCCGTTTTTACTGTCCCAAGCCCTGGGATCACAGGCTCATGCCACCATGGCCAGTCTCAATTGCTATCTCAGCATGCCCCAGGGGTGGGGCCAGCATGGCATATCAGGGATCGAACTCCAGCTGTTGCACTCTGCCTAAGCAGGTACTTTAATCTGCTAAGCTCTCTGGCCAGCCCTAAAAGTACTTCTTTTGAAAGCTAATCTTTTCAGTGACCAAATTTCCTCCATGCCAGTTTTACAGGCCCCAATATTACAAGATTTCATTTGTGGTCAAACTCAAAACTTTTATAATCAGTCAGGCATCTTTTGACTCTCAATGTAGAGCTGGCTAAAAGCTCTTAGTAGTACTCATGCCACAGCCTAAATGTTGGGCTGCTCTGTAATTTTCCTCCACCAGAATATATACTTCATCATCCTTGATCTCATTCCCCACAAAGTCTCAGTGCAGGAGTGAAATGTATCCAAGAGCATAACACATGTGGTCTGGAGTCGAGCTGCCCATGGAGACTTTGTTTCCAACTGAAACAATTAAAATTTCCGGAGCCTGGCTTTTACCATTTTTATCTGCATTCTGGTCTTTTTAGCTCTCTCTAGAATCTGCCACCAAGCTAAGCTTATAGCATTTTAGGGCTTCTCCAGCCAGCTTCTCTAACCCTTTCCAACTCCTCCCTTAATCACTTCCAAAGGCTTCTGAATCACATGGTCAGGTAATATCACACAACAACCTCAGTTTTGTTGTGCCAAAATCTGTTTTGGTCATGTTCTCATCCTTAAGACACAATACACTACACCTACCTGCAATTTAAAGGAGGAAAAGTTTACAGTATTTTGACTTACACTTTACAGAGGTTTCAACCTCTATAAAGTATTTGGCTGGTTCCAGGGAAGAAGAGTGTGGCACAAAGATATGATGGAGGAGAAGTTGCTCATTGCATGGTAACAGGGAAGCAGAGAGAGTCAAGGAAGGAACTGAGGAGAGAGACAAACCTTCCCAGGCCACACTCCACTGACCCACCTCTTTTGGCCAGACCCGACCTCTTAATACCAACCCAGATATAAACCCTCCTGGATTCAACCACCTTCTAAAAGCTTTGTTTGCAAGAGTATGAGGCTCTTGGAAGACATTTAGATGTAAATCACAACATACTCTCCCCATGCCATGCTGGTTCATCAAGGTCTAAAGCAATGGTGCCACCCAGTCCTGGACTAACGTCACCAAAACTGATAGCCAAAATAAATATTTCCTCTTTATAGATCTATTTGCCTCAGGTATTTGTTACAATGACAGAAAGGTGATTACAGACCTTTTAATCCTCCGAGGAAATACCCTACAGAGAAGTTCATTTTCAAAATAATTTTATAAGATGGGCTGACCTCTGTCATTCACTTTTGTCTCAGCCTCGGACCACCTTCCATGATGTCCTTTGAAGTTTATTTCCTGAAAACCTGCTCTGTGTGCAACATACAACCATAAAACCCACAATGAACAAATCGCTAACCTAAGGAGCAAACAAAACAAAGTGTAAGCAAGCTAAAATTTAACTATAATAACAAACCCCTAGAAAATGTAAACCTTGTGACATTTTCGTAAAATTCCAAAATGAGGTAATGTGATTACCATGGTTACTTGTAAAGGTATAAAAACTCAGTAAAAAATTATCTGGTGGTCGACATTCCCTGATTGTCATCTTGCTGGCAATAAAAGCCTCATTTGTTCCCATTTTTAATCTCTTATGAGGGTTTATCTCCTTGAATTTTTCTGCAACAAAACCACATTTCCTTATGAATTAAGTCATCATTTAAGTAGTAAGTCATCAATTAAATAGCAAGTAGTCGTTTGTATACCTTCAGTACTCAGGATATTCAAGGGCAGTTAGATTGAATTCTCTGAGAGTTTATGTACTTCAGTCAGCTTGTAAGGTAAAATTTTTTTATAATCAGGGCTGGTGGGATAGCTCAGCAAACTAAGTGCCTGCTTAGGCAAGCATGGGGACCAGGGTTCAATCCCCAGCATCACATACCACACTGGCTATTAAGTTCAGGCATGGTGACTGGGGAAGCTGAAAACAGGATCACCACAAGTTCCAAGCTGCCTAGTGAGACCCTGCACAAACACTTTCTTATGATCCACTTTTTCTTGAAAACTTCTTAAATGGCTCACAAAATAAAATCTTAATAAAGCTGATTTTAACTCCCTTTAGGATTGGAATAAATTAGTTATTTTGGCTAAGCTGCTGATGAAGTGGGTTTGAGTACAGCACAGCTCTTGAAATTTTTGGGGTGAAGAGAGGTGGAAGATAGAGAAATAATGACTAGAGTCAAAATGCAGAAAGCTGAAGTCAGCTGGAGCCTCCACTCCTGATGGGAAAAAAGAACTTCCCAACCGTCTTAACATGTTTATTTATGCATTCAACAGGTTGACACTGTGTGACACCCCACTGCCTAGCAGCCTGTGAGCTTGGCTTGCCTTTGGTGCCTGGTGTTTTCTGGATAGGAACAGCTTGTTCATGTGGCTCACCTCTGGTATGCTTTGTTCTGGGAACTGGACTTGCTCCAGTCCCACATGTGGGACTGAGCACCAGGTTCAGTAGCTCCATACACATTTGTATTTAAGAACTGTGTTGCACGAAAAATGCTTACCTTTATTCACTTAGCATAAATGCATGCAGTTTAATTACCCATATGACACAATACTAGGAAATAGTGAATGCTGGAGGTGGGGAGATAGCTCAGAGGCATAATCATCTACCTGGAAAACACAAGGATCAGAGTTCAATCCTGGCCCTACATCCCATGCCACCTTGGCACATGCTGAGCATACTATTCTGCCCCAGAGCCTCCATTCCACTGTGCCAGACCTGGAATCAGGTGTTGTGGTACAGGCCTGTAATCTCCGCACTTGCGAGGTTGAGACAGGAGGATCATTGCAAGTTTGAGACCAACTTGGGTTTTTGAAACTGTCTCATTGCTATTTCTCAATAAAATAAATTAAAAAGTAAGCACAAGGCTATCCTGAACTGCATAGTGAGACCCTGTCTCAAAAGAAACAGTGATTGTTTTCCATTTAGACTTTTTTTCACAGAATATCCTCAATGCATCAGCACTGCTTGACAGGGAAATGCCACACACATCGCTGTGGAAAAGCAGGCAACTTATTAACAGCACATCAAGCTACTTCCTGAGAGCAAGTGACACAGGGATCAAAAGGAAAAAGCATGGTCACCTACAAATGGTATTCCTTTTTTCTTGGTACCAGGGATCAAACTCAGGACCTTGTGCTTGCCAGGTAAGATACTTATGCCACTGAGCTATCTCTGCAGCTATGAGAGTAGGATTCTTGAGAGAGAGGGCAGCAGAGTGATGTAAAGAACCTGTTGCTGCATCTGAGAAACATTCAGATGGAGCTGTTTTCTAGCCCCCGAATAAATATTTTATGAGGGCTTGACTCATCTTTATAGTACATTGGTTTCCTGAAAGTTCCCCAAGTATTTAATTTCGGGGTTATTCATAAAAGAAACTTTATTGCTACTTGTTTAGTAAAGCAAAATTCACTTAAGAAAAATCTTCAAAGATACTTTCAACTGCTTAAAGTATTTATCCAATGAGTCCTATCAAGATAGGTACTTTGAAGATGTCATTCTAGAAACTGTTTACTAGTTCTTCAGTTACAGTAAAACACATTTTATGGGTTATTACAAAAGAACACAAACTCCAGCAATCACTTTTACCTAGGAAACCAATCATACCACAGATCCAGTTATGCCAAGGATTCTCACATTTCTCTGCCACTTGAGACACAAGGATTTTGTAAACTATATATTCAGATACCATCTTGATGTCAAAATGAATTCATCAACATCCGTTGCTTGATGGATGCTGGAGAAAGTGGGAAAAGGCATTCTCACACTTGTCCCAAGCCCTGCTCAGGGTGGGCTTATAGCACACCTGTGCACATGAGTACATCCAGTTTCTAAAAGGTAGTGGTGGAGATATTACCATCTCTTCAAGTGGATTTTTCCTTCCCTGCTACTAAACTATGATAGTTTTGCCCATAATGTGACAATCTAAGTATAATGTCATGGGAAGGACAGACTCCTAAGACCTTCCCTCCAGGTCCTGTGACCTTAACAGCCACCAGCCTCATTTCAAAGGGCTAAATACATTGAAACTTCAAGAAGCATTTTGTGAACTATAACACAGAATCCCTTGAGATGACTAAGGGATTCTGTGTTACAGAAAGTTAAGGCAACTCAGAGACACATTCTCGTATGAATATTTTATTTTGACAAAAATGCACTTTAAAAACTGATTTTACATTCTCCAACTGTCAAATTTCCACTTACCTAAAGCGAGGGACAAAGCATCCTAGACTCAATTTCAGGCATGAATAAACTAGTACCAGATTTTTAAGCTATATAAACTAGCTGCATTTTTCATAACATAAAAAAAAATCACATTTACTAGTTTCAAGAGTACCTATAAAGAGCATATGGACCTGTTCATGTAAAAAGCCACGTCAATAAACATCTAAGTGTTTGACATATGTTCATTAATAATAGATACAACTCTATGCATATCAAATTACACAAATCATTATTTAATAACTAATTAATTGAAACATGAGGAATGTATAAGTAGCTAAAAATGCTACACTTGCTATACACAAGGACATCAAATAAGAATGGTACACAGCTCTCCAGGAATGACTTTGGAAAATTTAAGTTATTGTTTTACCAGAAAAGTTAGAATCTTTACTGTGAAAAAGTAACTCAATTTCCAAAGATCTAGAAAATTATAGATTTTGTGCAGTTAATTAGTAACATATAGTTTAGGAGATTAATACTGACCAACAGAACCTTTACATGGTCCTGAAAGGTTTACAGTTGCCTTAGTATTACATATCTATGAAATTAAAGATTCTCCAGTGGGAAGTTGTAGCTTATTCTGTACTACCTAGTAACAAGCAGATTCAGAACCAATGACTGCTTTTCACCCTCAATGAACCTATTTTAATTTACACTCAACTAGGTTGGTTTTTCACTTACATGTGTGAATAAAAGTGCTTTTCAAATGTACATGGTCCATTTCCAAAATTCTAAATAGACAAATGGACAATAGTTTATGTATCTTGGGAATTTTTTCACCCCTCTTTAAGCAATGTAGGCAGTGACATAGCAAACTTGTTACAAATTTCTGACTTGGAAAATTAAAGATCTAGGAATCTTAAATGCCGCAGTTCTGCACACTTCCTATATGCAGGCTCATGCACTGTGCAACTCACTCCTGTCACTGGTAGGCTGCACTAGCAACTTCGGTGTCAGCACTAAGGAGAACAAAAAGATTTGAGAAAAGGACAGTGTCAAATTAACCCTCTAGAGACATATTTTAGCTTATTATAAAAGGGCTTGAGGTTCATGTTAGTAAAATTTGAATTATGAAGCCATCTACTTTAACAAAGAGAATCAAATGTAATTAAGAACCTCCCTTTAAAGTCTACTTTTAAATGGTTGGTATTTTTCACTTACACACAAATGAATTGAGTAGCTAGCAGCATTTAAATACAGAAATAAGTTTTTTCTCTTTTCCTTTTATAAAGTGCCATTTTTAACCAAACAGATTTACCACCCAGCTTCTCAGTAACTACTACATAGCTCTTTGACTAGATATAAAAAACCTGAAAAACCGGAAGGCATTTTAAACAGCTGCAAAATGTTTTACAAAGCATCCAAATTATGAATGTATAAGGGAAATACAATGTTTCAGAAGAATCACTAACTTAATAATTACTTCATAGCACAGGCTCACTAACCTGCCATCTTTTGCAAACTTAACTCTAACCCTACAGTTTCTGTTAAGTAATTCTTCCAAAGCACCATTATAGTCTGCCAAATAGTCAAAGGTTATATGAGCCCCAGCATAAAAATCCTGGCAAATTTAAACTTTTACAACAGAAAAACAAGGTAATGACAATCAGAACTAGAGACAGTATTTCATCTAATAGGCTAAGTGAAGTGCTCTTCTCTGTAACTAAGTGGGTAGTTATTAATAATGACCCGTAACACTGACTGCAGTGGTATCTGATAAACGAAACCAGAGTACGGATTAAATCAAAAGTAAATGTTGCCTATTCTTTTAGTGATTATAATTGAAATTTTTTTTAATTAACTGAACCTCTACTTACAATACAAATAGGATACCAACAGGATTCCCATTTTTATTTACATTATTTTCTAATTAGTATTAGAAAATAGTATTTTTGAAACTCATCTCAGACCTGACCTTCAGTAGTACCTTAAAAAAGCAAATGCAATTAGTAAAAAACAGAGTAGCATGCAGCTTCGTTCATACGTACAAATGCTACCAGTTTCATTACAATTTGTTCTTTTTGTTGCTGTTGGAAAAGTATCTACTTAGAAAAAGAGATACTTAGAAAAGAGATAAAAGTGCACCATTCCTTCCTTTAGATGCACCCTGTAGTGGTTAAAGCAAAGAAACTCTGAATCATCAGTTTTGTTCCCCAATTAGTACACTTCTAGTCCTCAGAAACAGGAGCTTAAAGTTAGATGGTTGGTGTGAGCAAGAGGCACAGACCAGTATTTGATGAATCACAAAGAAATCCACTTTCCTCAGAATGCTGGTCTGAAGATTTCTCCCAACTTATGCCAGCTCCTCATGTAAGGCATAATTCTGTCTTTTCTCGTCTTTCTTCCTTACCTGCACCTGAGGACAGACAAACCTTAGTATTTCGGAAACAAAACAAAAACAAAAACAAACCAAAAAACCAAAACTTTTTTATCCAAACACATTGGACTTGGGTCTCAACTTGAATGAGGATGAGTGGCCCCTAAAGGACCGCTCCTCCTCCTCTTCCTCTAGCGGCTGCTCAGGGTCCCGCGAAGACAGTGTGCTGTGGATGACCTGGGTTTTGAAGCGGATCTTATTGAGTCTGGGTTTCATCCTCCCACTAGAGGTGCTCGAAGCTTTGCGATCCTTGGCTTTGCCCCCAGCCCACCCTTCAGCCAAGTGGTGGTGATCTCCATCCTCCAGGACGTGCGAGAGTTTGTAGGTGATGAGGTGTGCAGGGAGCACCTTCGACAGCCTCCAGCGCCCGCCCCCGCTGCCGACAGTGTTGTCCACCTCCTCCTCCTCGTCTAGGGCACCCACTAGGTTCTTGATCTCCTCTGCGACGCTTACACTCAAGTACTGGGAAGCCTTCCTTCCGCTGTAGTCCCTGATATCCACATCAGCGTCGTAGGCCCCCACCAGCAGCTTCACCACTTCCACGTGCCCATGCATGGCTGCCAGGTGCAGGGCGGTGTAGCCCCCGCTCGTGCGCGCATTGATGTTCACCGGCAGCTGGTGTTTGCCAGCGAAGTTGACCAGCGTGGCCAGCAACTCCTGCCGACCATGCTTGGCTGCCCAGTGTAGGCAGGTGAAGCCAGTGATGAAGTCGCGCTTGGCCAACAGGCCAGGCTCGCAGGCCAGCAGCGCTTCCAGGCCGGCCCAGTGACCGTCGGCGGCCGACATCATCCAAGCATGCTCCAGCGGGTCCAGCGCCACTGCGGCCCCACTACCCTCCTCCTCCGCCGCCGAGGAGGCTACGGAGGCGCTGTCCGAGTCGCCCCTGCCGCGACCTCCTCCGGAGGCACCTCCGGGGCTGCTGCGTCCGGGCCGCGGAGAGCTGCCAGGCACGGGGGCCCGGAGGACGGGATTCGCGGCCCTCGAGGGGACCGGCCCGTCTTCAAGGGGCGGGCGGGATGGGTCGCAGGCGGGCTCTGGGGCCGGATCCGGGAGGTCATGGGTGAGCTCGGGGGCCGGATCCGGCGGGTCCGCGGGCGCCGGAGCTCCTGCGCAGAAGCGCTTTTTCAGGTGCACGTACTTGGCGCCGTCGGCGGGGTCGGTGCGCACGGTGGCTATGGCGTTGACCAGCTCCTTGAAGCGCGCGCGGGCTCGGGCGCGCTGCTCAGGCTCGCCACCCAGGGCGCCCCTGAAGTGGTCCACAAGGTCCGCCTGGCGGACGCGGCCCCCGCGTTCAGCGAGGAAGCCCAGTACCGCCTCGGGGCTGGGCTCCACTGGCCCCTCCATCTGCACCACGTCGCTGCTCCGGCCGGGCGGGCGGCTCAGCCCGGCCCCATCGCGCGGGTGGAGGCGCTGGTGTTACGAGGGCCGCAAAACCCAGGCTCGTAAGACTGCGGCCCGGGACACCTCACCTCCTCTAGGGGCCGAGCCGGAGTCCACGCCCCTGCCCCGCCCCGCCCCGCCCACTTCCGGTCCCCCGCGGGCAGCAGTCGCGGCTCCCGCCCGCCTAGTCACACCCACTTCCGGTCCGCGCGCGCCGCAATCACTGCTGCTGCCAGCCTCCGCCACCCGGCCCTTTCCTCCTTTCGTCTTCCTCTCGCTCTCCTACCCTGTTCAGTTACCCTCCCGCCCTGGCTTCCGTCCTCTGCGCTCCAGAGGCGCTCCTGTGAGGTTCCCCCGACGCGCGGGAAACGGCGGTCCGCTGCGGCCCCGCCCCGCCGAGGCGGTCCCGCTCCGCCCACTAACGGCCGCCGCCCCTCCCTGTCCCCCAGCCCGCTCCCCTCGCCCGCCTTCCCGCTGCCCCCGGGACACGCTGGAGACGGGCGGGTTGAGACCGCCGCCCGCCGCCCGCCCGCCCGGCCATGGCCGCCACCGACGACGCGCGGGGCCGGGTGAGTCCGCGCCCTCAGAGGGGGCCCCCAACACTTCCTGGCGGAGTTCAAGGTTCCAGGCACCCCTCGGCAGCCCCCGGAGTTTTGAGGTTGTCCCCGAAACCTTTCTAGCCTCCGGGTCTCCCGAGTCCTGGCTTCCGCATAAGCGATGCGCCTGGCCCGCGAGAGGTTCAGGTCCTTGCCCGCCTGCCCGGGAGCACCCAGCGGGGCGCCCGCGCTCCTCAGGGTCCCTCGCGCAGCCTGCGGACGTCCGCGGCGCCTAGCACAGCCCTCCGGCCGCCCGCACTCTGGCCGGTGGACCCTCGGTCGCGCTGTGGGTGTCTGGGTGGGCAGAAGAGGGTTTTCCGCGGGATCCGCCTTTGTCTCGGCGCGCTGGCGTGTGTGCGTGGACTTCCTGGGGCGTGTGGTGGGGTGATCACCCTGCGGGGTCTGGCCTTGTGAAGCGTTCCATTTCAACTTCTAATACTACTATGAACGCACGCGTGTAATGTGTGTAAAGCTCTCCGAGGCCAGCTTTAGAACTCCCGGTCCTAGCTTTCTTCCCGAGACAGTTCCGATGGTGGCTGCGAGGGACAGAGATGTATGTATTCAGTAGTCTGGACAGCCCTCATCTGAGCGGGTGGTCAGATGTTTGGAGAAGTCTCTTTCAGTGTGGGCTGCTGTGACAGTTGCCCTGTCCCTGTGCAGGGGGGTAGAAGAAAGGCGTGTGATGGGGACACCTAGTGACAATGCTATTGGATTTTTTCACTCAGCAAACTTTTCTATAGATTCATTTAGGTTATTGCTAGTACTGTATCAGTAGCTTTGCTGAATGGTATTCGATGGTATGGAGTAACAGACTTCGAAAGAAACCAAGGTTGTTTCCAGCTTGGGGCTGTTACAAATAGGGCTACAATAAACATTCATGTAATCCCTCATGTAACAATGTAAACGTAAATCATTAATTCTCTGGAATAAATGTTAGGAATACGGCTGCTGGAGCATATGGCAGTTGCGGACTTAAGTATATTTTATTTCGATACTGAAAACTGCAAACCAAGGCCCTCACATTGAGCTGTATCTCCAGCTTTGTTTGTTTGTTTGTTTGAGACAGGGTCTTCTTGAGTCCTGTGTTAATGGGGCTACAATTTGTAAGAATCATAAGATACTCGCAGCCTTCCAGAGTGCTGAGAGTATCTTATGAGCCACCATCTCTGTCTGCAAGTTTAGTTTTAAATATATCAGAGTCAGACTGGTTCCCAGAGGGACCATACTATTGGCCCCTTTTAATTTCAGCCAGCAGTGTATAAGAGATCCATTTCCTCCCCATCCTTGTTAGCAGTTAATGTTGTTACTTTCTGTAGCCGTTCTGGTAGATATGCATTGATAACTCCTGTGGCTTTAAGTATATTTCAGCAGTGACCAATTATGTTGGAAGCTTTGCCATTTTCTCCGTTGCTATGCCTTCATTTCTTTTTATCCTTTTTATGTTGAGTGTAGTGTTTATGTGCCCTAGATACTAGTCCCTTTTCAAGAATGTGGTTTGCAGTTTTTCCTCTTAATTTGTAGAGTGTCTTTTCATCCACTTAATAGGATCTTTTGGAAGGCAAAAGTTTTACATTTTTATGAGATTTTATGGTTTGCAATTTTTCCTCTTAATTTGTAGAGTGTCTTTTCATCCACTTAATAGGATCTTTTGGAAGGCAAAAGTTTTACATTTTTATGAGATTCATTTAACCAATTTTTCCTTCTATGGAGTTTTCTTTTGGTGTCATGCTTAAGATTTTTCTCTTACCTTTTCCCTCCAAGTGTTACAGATTATACTTTATATCTGATCTCATGGCCTATGTAGAATTAATGTTTCTGTTATAAGATGTCAGCCTTTAGATAGCCATTTTTCTTTTGTTTTGGTTTATGGTGGTTTTTATTTACTTTTTAAAAAAATTTGAGGTAGGATCCTACTAAGTCACTAAATTGCCCAACCTGGACCTGAACTTGCAGTCCTTCTACGTCAGCCTCCCGGAGTGCTAGAATTTCACAGTCACAACCATACCAGCTTGTGGTTGCATTTCTGCCAAAAGTCAGTTGAACATATTTAGGTGGTTCTTTTTCTGGGTTCTACATTACCATATACTGTGATTCATATAGCTATATAAGTATAGACTGATTCCTCCTACTTTATTCCTCTATTTTGAAAAAAGATATTAGTCATTCTAGTTCTTTTCCTTTATAAATTTTAGAATCATTTTGAAGAACTGAGCTTCTTTCTAGTTGTGAAATTCACATGAGTAGATTATATGAACCAAAAAAAATTGCTGAGATTTTCATAGAAACTTGGATAAGATCTGAAACTTCAGTGTGAATTGATATCTACTATTTTGACTCTTCCACTTCATGAGCATGATATTTTCCTTTATTTCTTTACATTTCCTTTAGTTTCTTTAGCATTTTCAGCATACCATTGTATACAATTTGGGGGGATTATAGATGATTATTGTATTTAAATCGTATTGGTATATTTATTAGTACTCTACAGAAATGCAATTCATTTTTGTGCATTTACCTTATGTTCTGTGGCCTTGATAAATTCATTTAAGAGTTGGAGTTCTTTGAAATTTTCTACATAATCATATCATTTGCAAATAGAGACAATTTTAAGCTCTTACAATGTTTGCCTTTTCTTTCCAGCCTTATTTTGCTTGCTAGATTCTATTACTGTATTCTTATTGTTTAATTTTTGTTTTGTCTTGTAATGTTACTTTAGTGCTATTCAGTGCCTATAGTTGCCACAGTCAGTACTGTCTTTGACTTCATATCAGGGCAACACTAGCTTTATAAAATAAATGGGAAGTGTGGAATTTGTATTAATTGTTTAAGTGGTAAAATTCTTAAATGATACCAGCTAGGCCAGAAGGTGTCCATTTTGGGTATTTTCAGATTGCAAATTCAGTGCTGTAATATTTATTAGCATACTCATGTTACGTTGTGTTATTTAGGGCAGTTTAAAAAATTGAATTATTTCCTGTAGTTGTCAAATTTAAATGAATAGACTATAATGCTATCCATTTCAGTACTAACATTGGTAATTTGTGTTGTGACCATTTCTTTTGTCACTTTTTATTTAAAAAATTATTTATTTATTTATTTGATACAGAGTCTCATTATACAGTTCAGACTTGTAGTGATCCTCCTGTCTCAGCCTCCCCAGTGCTGGAATTACAGGCATGAAACACCATGCCTGGTTTCAGTGGCTGGCAAAGTGCATCTGGCTAGTACAACCTGGGAATCAAATTTTGGTCCTTGTGCTCATCAGGCAGGCACTTAGACTGCTGAGCTATCTCTGCAGCTTCCTTTGTCACTCTAATAGTTTGTTAATTTCATTTTCTTTTCAATGAATCAGCTCTTTGTCTCATTGGGTTTTTTTTGTTTTTTTTTTTTGTTTGTTTGTTTTCAATATAAATGATTTCTGACCTTTTCTTTCTTTGGAAATGTATTTGTTGGTTGCTTTGAGTTTATTATGATATTTTTCTAAGTTTTTGAAGTGGGAGCTTAGATTATTCATTTGGTACTTTTCCTCTTTTCTGATGTATTTATCTATTAATATGGATTTCTCTCTCAACATAACTCTGACTAGAAGTCCCCAATGGTACCTATGCCACAAGCTGAATGTTATGCTGATTTAAATTTCCTCCAGCAATCTTGGAAGCAACTAAAATGCCCATCACCCAAGGAATGGATGAAAAAGATGTGGTATTTTTATGTAATAAAGTATTACTCATTTATGAAGAAAGACAAACTCAAAGCCTTCATAGGGGGCTGACCACATAGCTCAGCAGATTATAGCAGGCCCAGGGGCCCAGGGTTTAATCTCCAGGCCTGCTGCCCCTGTCCTATCCCTGGGGCATTCTGAGCCTGCAATTGAGACTGGGCATGGTGGCCTGTGCCTGTAATCCCAGCTTTTGGGAGGCTGTGAACAGGTGGATCACTACCAGTCCGATCTTGTAGTGAAACCCTGAACACCTTGTAGACCCTTCCCTAAAATACAAAAAAAAAAAAAGCCTTCATAATTAAGTGGATGTAGTTAGAGTCTAGCTAGACTCATAAGTGAATTAAATCAGATGTACATGTGTAAATACCGTATTGTCTCCCTAGTGTAAGAACCCAAAAGACGAAATAAAACCTGAAAGGTTTAACAGATATAGTAAAATGCAAAGAAACTAAACTTAAAGATTAAACAACAAAGATGAGAGAAAAGATAGGGGAAAAAAAGGCAGGGAGAAAAACATGCAAGTATGTGTACAGAATGGCTGAAGTGATTGCACTGAAATTTTCCATCAGTTTTTTAAAAATAGCAGTTAATATGTAGAATTTTCACCTTGACTAATTCTGTGTGCTGATGTCTGTGATCTAAGCAACTATATCAAGGACAGCACTGTGTAATACAAATTACCATGCTTGAATACCTGTCACTTGGTCTTCTAAATGTGTACTGTTTATAATGTCATATCAATTATTACTATACTTTCTTTAAATTTTTAAAAAAGATTTTTAAAAAAGACGCAATAAAAATTTAAGGTTTCTTGAAAGTAAGCAGTAATACGTAATCATATGTCCAATCTTACATAACTATATCTGTTAATCAGAGCAACAGATTTTCTTGTTTTGAAAATCTGAAGCATATGTATTGTTGTATATTACCCTGTTTCTGATTTTTTGTTCTTGCTTTGGTTTTTACTTTTCAAAATTAAATTTAAAAATAAATTTCCTCCAGCAAATTAAACAGTATACCTTTTTATTAATTTTTTTTTTCCCTTTTTGGTTTGGGGGATTGAACTCAGGACTTTGCTCTTGCTAGGTAAGCAGTATACTCTTAGTCTCAGTCTCCCACAAAGCCTTAAGACATAGGCAAATTGAAGACAAATTTTTTACCAGAAAGTAATACACATTGCCTGTGTAGTCCAGCTGTCAATGGAGCCCTGTTTCCAGCCTCTGGGCCTCTCAGAAGCTTGCATTCTTGTAGTATTCTGGTCTTTAAATTTGGAACAGAATCTTCTATCAGTCTTGGTTTACTGCATTCTAGGGCCTGTCTAGCCAGCGTCTCCAGATCTTTCCAAATTTTTACTAGGTCTGGGTGGAGGAAAAGGTGCTCCATCCCTGGTGGCCAGGAAGCAGAGAGATGGGAATTAGCTACTTTTCCCCTAACCACTATATAGTGACCTTCGTTATCTCCTTTAATCATTCTTGGTTTGAAGTTCAGATTGTCTGAGAACAGAATAGCCACCCCTGCTTTTTCTTTCTGAGTTCTTAGAGCATATAGTATTATTTTCCATCCTTTCATTCTCAGCCTGTGAATTTCTTTTTGGGTTAAATGTGTTTCTTGTGTACAATAAATTGTTGGGTTTTGTTTTTTGATTCATTCTGTCAATCTATTTCTTTTAATTGGTGAATTGAGTCCATTTACATTGATGGTTATGATTGATATGTACTGGCTTATGTTTGTCATTATCTTCCCACTGTAGGTTCCTACTTTTCTTGTGTTTGTTTGTCCTATTTGATGGGTTCTTTCTGTTGTCATTTTAGGAGTTGTGATCATTTTAATCCCTTTCTGGAATGTCTTTTAGTACTTTGTGTATGGTTGGTTTGGTTGTCATGAAATTCTTTAGTTGTTCTTTGTCATGGAAGTATCTTACTTCTCCATTAAACGTGAAAGAAAGTTTTCCAAGGTGTATCAGTCTGAGTTGGAATTTGTTTTCTTGTACAACCTGAAATACTTTACTTCATGCTCTTCTTGACTTGATGGTTTATGATAAGAAATCTGCAGTTATTCTGATGGGCTTTCCTTCAAATATGATCTGCTTCTTTAGTGGCTTTTAGTATGTCGTTCTTTTTGCTGAATTTCTAGGATCTTTATTATATGTTTGGGTGTAGATTTAATTGGATTGATATTATTTGGAGTTGTATATTCCTCAGTTATCTGAACTTTCCCATATTTGGAAAGTTTTCTCTTATTACTTCTGCCCATATTCTTTTTATTTGTGTTGGCTCCTTCTTTCTCATTGATGCCTATTAGTGTTATGCTGTTCATCTTTGCATTGTCTTGCATCTGGTGAATTATTATTTCCTGGGTCCTTGTTGTTTTTAAGAAATCTTTACCTGTTTGCTAGCTGCAGTGTTGTCTTCTAGGTCTGAAAATCTATCCTCACTTTCTTTCAAATGGTTTTGCCAACTTGTGATGGAGTTTTTAATTTCCTGTATATCTTTACATTTGCTTCATGCATTCTGTTTCTTTACTAATCATTCAAGGTTTCCATTATTTTATTCTCATTTTTATCAGTGTCTTCCTTAGAAACACTTTAATTCATTCATTATATTCATCATTTCTTTTTTTACCTGGGAAATTATTTCTGATTTGATTTCCTCTATACATACTTCTGCAGTTGTTTCTTTACTTCACTTGATGTATTTCAGAGATTTCAGGTGTGTGACTTCCAATTTCTTCTATGCTGATGTCTCCTGGATTTGTTCTGTGTGGGCTGGGTGCCTGAGATTGCATTTGCTCCTTCATTTTGTCATTTCCTATTTCAGAAAGAACTCTTTATTTTGATTTCTGTGATACTTTTTTGTGAAAGTTTGATACTAGGTAGCTGTGTCACTGCTATAAGAACCTCTCTGTAAAGAGTGTCCTTTTAGATATCTCTTTTGAGTCTGAGATTCTTGTGTGTTTCCATTTGGTACTGTACTCCACCCTCTGGTATTGGGCTTTGGTGAAGTTTATTATCCAAGTGCCTTCCAATATTATTACTCAAGGTAGAACATGTGGTTAAGGCAGATATAGTATCCTACTTACAGTAGTACAATTAGCAGTACTAATAATAGCAAGTGAACTTTAGAAATTGACAAACTTTGTTAACTAATAATTTTGTATTTCTTTTTTCTGCCGAACCAGGGATTGAACCCAGGCCCTGGCACTTGCCAGGGAAGTGCTTATTCAACTGAGCCATCTTCTTGGCCCCAATTTTGTATTTTAGACCATAGGAGCAAATACTTTATTAATATAACGAAGCTTATCCTAAATTAGGAATTGGTATGTAAACTGGTTCCCCTGAGTTTTGTCTGTGCACCTCCCCCTCATGTACCCGGAGACTTCCAGGCAGACTGTTTAACCTAAGTTACTCCCTGCCACCTCCATGCTGCGAGGATCCTCCAGGTAGGTCTGGGACTCAGTGTGGACCTGTTGTGTGCAACAGTATGTCTGTTCACTGTGCCCAGCCACAGGCCTCACCCCCTCCTCCTGGCTCTGTGTCGCTGAATTCAGTCTGCTTGGTTCTTACCACTTCTACTGCTTCTCACTACTGCTCAGCCAGTTCCCACTTCAAACTTTTATTAAACTCCTTGGAAATGGTTATTTATATTGGCTGGCTTTCTGGTGCTAGGACAAAATTCCTGACATATGTAATTTAAAGGAAGAAAGATTTGTGTAACCTCATGGTTTCAAGTTTCCGTCCAGGGTTGGCTGGCTGTAAGGCAAAAACCAGGTAGAAGGGTGTGACCAGGTAAGCTGGTCAGCGGCATCCAGGAAGTAAAATAGTAGGGAAGGAGCTAGAAAGGAAGGGACCGATTCCAAATACAGTTCTCAAGGTCATGCTCCCATGACTCACTTCCTCTAAGTAGGCTGCACCTCCAAATAGATCATTCAGATGTAACTCATTAGTAGATGGGTGATTTCTCCAGGAGACTTCTAATGAAGTCAGGTTGGCAATCAAGGTTAACCTACACAGTATCTAAGTCTTTGTAAATGTTACTTGTATTTGTTGTCTCTTCTTTATCTGAAATGCTGTGGAATTCTTTTTCCTTTTCAGCTAACTTTCAGAGAGGATAGTTTTGTATTTTAAAGAGTTCCCGTTGCTTCTTTACTTTGTGTCTTAATGTTGTGATCCTTAATTCTTCCCTTTCATGTCCTGCAGTTAATTACTACCTCCATGCTTAGCACATTCCCAGTCTCTCTCTCTGGGGAGCCTATAATTATTATAGTGTAATGAAAGACCAGCTCATGACTTGCCTCTCCTGGAGCTCCAATCCTTGGGAATATAAAGTACCACTCCTTTTGCACTTAGTCATGTGCTATCTTGTAATACTTTGTAACTTATGTTTTATAGTGTTGCTTCACTTTTTATAGTAAGTATATTTTAATAAGCTTTGCATTTTCCCCCTTACAAACTGTCTTCAAGAAGAATGAAGACCTATAAGAATGACCTATATTATCCTTAGCATCCTCCATAGCTATAAGAGTATGTTTTGAGAATAGATACTGTTATTTTATGGAAGATATGTCTACTTTGACAGTTTCATTCTTGTATGTTAATTGAGTAAATTATAATGTTCATGAACGTCCAGGAACTGTTTGTTAGTCAGCATTTATGCTCTAAGGAAACTCTACCTTCCATAGGCTGTAAATTGTCAATATCATAGCTTTTTAGTGTTCACGGACTGATTTTATCCCAACACAGCTCTAGACAATATGTGAAGAATGATTTATGTATTTTGATTGTAAGGGAAGAATGCTCTTATATTTTTATATTGTACAACAGAATAGATTTTCTTTATAAAAGGATATATATATATATATATATATATATATATATATATATATATATATTGGCTGTTCCTTTTCAACAATATTAAAGGTTTTTTAGAAAGGATTTTTAGTATTCTTAATACTCAAAACAAAATACCAGTCTTAATACTTTTTCAGAGAACTTTAATTCTTACACTTTCTTCTGATTTTATCTAGTAGAAAGTTTGAGTTAGATAATTTACTTTTAAAACTTTAACACTGTAGGTTTTACATATACTATTGATTTAAAGAAGCTAGAAAGAGTATTAACATATTTCATAGTCCTAATAAAATACATAGCTAAAAGATTTAAAATTCACTTTTTTTTTTTGAGACAGAGTCTCACTCACAATATAGTTCAGGCTGGCCTTGAACTCACTAAATAGCCCATGCTGGCATCAAACTTGCTGAAATTTTCCTGTTTCATTCTCCCAAATGCTGGGATTATGGGTTTTGCCACTGTGGTACCATACTTGGCTCTTAAAATTTACTTTAAAAACCTCAGACCACCAAAACCTTGTTTTAGTAGCTTGGGATGTAGTCCATGTGCTTTGTTAGTATTACTTTCTGTAAATATGTATATTTTGCTCCAGTACTCTTCATCTTTTTAAAATTTTGCCTTGGCAGTTAAACTTACTTGAAATCAAATAATTTTTTTTTTTCTGAAAAAGCCCAAGATTTTTCACTGAGGATTTAATTTAGTAGTTTAGGTATAATAAAACTCAAATTTTATTACATTATACAGTTACTCTCAGAACATATAAGTGAGTTTCTGTTTGCTAATCTTATAATTGTTTAGACTTATATTTTGGTGACTGTTTTTCTTTGATGTTTGTTTGTATTCACATAGTGTTTTATCATACATATAAGGCAATGCTTTCTACTGCCTGCAAATACTGCTGTCAGGCTAAAGAAGTTATGTGATTACTTTTGTCTCTTTCGAGAAGTCCTGAATCCTGGGTACTCTGAAATAGTGTCAGTTGTCTTTCTGTTTGTTGTGCTCATCTAGGGGAATATTAGGGCATCTATTTTGAGAAATAACTATACTGGGAATTCTAGGATTTCTTGATTTCCTTTTAGCCCTTAAGAGATTTTTAGTTAGGAAACATTTTAAAAAATGACCTGAGGTTGAGACTAGAAAAGAAAAAATATATGGTCAAACAAGTTTGAAATGCTGCCATGCAGGAGCAGGGAGCTGAGGAAAGTGAACCCAGGCTTTGATACTCCTGCTTCATTCTGACCCACATCAGGGGAGATGCTGAGGTGCTCCCACAAGAGAAACCGTGGGAAGCCCGGGCTGGTGGCACAGGCTTCATGGCTTCAGGAGACCCTATTTAAAAAAATAAATTAGAGAAACTGGGAGCCTTTACTCGGTGTAATATGTGCATGAGAGAGGGATAAAGGTATGCTCTCTCAACCATATTTTATTTAGATTATCCAAATCTTTCTCCAAGAAATCCTGATTACTGTTTATCTGGCACTGAGAAAACAGAAACATGTCAAACACATGGTTATTTAGTAGAGTGTTTTTGGCAGTGTCCTAGTTAATTAAGGATGTGTTTGAGAAGTCTTTATTACCAGAAATAAAAATTATATAGGCAGCATGGAGTTATTTTATGGGATGTCAGACCTGTGTACTATGATTGAAGTAGGAATTAATGCCATATGTCAAAAAATAAAATACATTATCTTGAGTAAAGAGTTCAGGGTGGGAGAAAGGAGAAAAGCCTTAACTTCTGTTTGAGTGTGGATGTGAGGAGGGCCTGGAGGTCTCTGCCATTTACAGTAAGCTTCCTACCCCTTCTAAGCTAGTTTAGGCAGCTGAGGATCCCATGGCCTCACTTACTAAAGGAAGGTGAGAGAACTGGAGAGCATCTACCCTGAACTCCTTTACCTTTCTTTCTTAGGAATTGATCAGGTTTATTCTACACTCGGTGTGAGCCATATTTGTGGGGACATGCTAGGGGTCAGGGAGATGACTCAGTGGAATAAGCACTTCCCTGGCAAGTGCAAGGGTCTGAGTTTGATCTCCAGTCCCGCCAAAAAAAAAAAAGAAAAGAAAAGCAGGCATATTTGTGGGGACAGCAAGGAGTCCTCATTAAGAGAGTGTGAGATCTAAGCTGTGGAATATTTGGTATAGATCATATTGGTGGATACCTTAAATGTTTTCTGAGTAGTTTGTCTCTACTCTTTTCATGGATGAATAGAAATTGCATACTGCAATATTTTTGTTTGGCTGTGTATATACTATTTAGCAAGAACATTACTTTAGAGCTATGAATTAGGTCAGAATCACTCATTTGAAGGATTTTTGAAAAATAAAAATACTGTCATTATAAAGAAAGATTATTAAATAAGTCAGACCTACAGTACATGTGTAGGGAAGAACTTTCCCCTGTTTACAGATTTTTCAGGACAGTGATTTGGCAGGTTCAGAAACACCCAGCTCTCCATTTACATTGCAAGCCTTGGGGACCGGGGAGATGTCTCAGTGGAATAAGTGCTTTATAGGCATTATAGAAAATCTAAACCTTTGGAAAAGTATGCATACATCAAGGCAAGTTAGTCACTGATTACTTTCCCAATGCTAGATGAAATCTGGAGACTCAGTAATATCAGAGACTTATTAGAAGTAAACACAGGTTGGTGATTTTGACTTAGAACAAGACAGAGGTCATGGGGTGAGAAGGGCCCCCGAGAAGGAAAGCAGAGAAAGACTGAGTGCAAACTTTGCCTGTTCCAAGGTTACTAGCCTACATTTCTTAATCTTTTTATTATTGCTCCCTCAGAAGAAAAATTAAACTTAGCAGATTTAATCTCACACTAATTAAAGTAATTTAACTTAAATTCTCTTTAATGGGAGAGATTCATTACTGAAGAATAAAATTTGGACAACTGAATAATTTGTGTCTTAGATATATTTAATTCAGGAATTTGTCCCTGGATTTTGTACTAAAACTGAAAGTCAAAACATTAGTAGTTAGCAAGAAATTACTGTGCTACATGCAGTAAAAGGCAATTGGTGGTATTCCCATATCCATTGTGCCACTTAAATGAGCCCTAATAATCACAAGGAACTCCTTGCACATGTGTGATGTTTACCTTTGTTCCAGGAAACAGAAGTTAGAGTCATTATGGCTGGCTTGGCCATGTTGGAAACAAAGGAGAAAACTGGGTATTATATCCAGCCTGTGAATCTGAAGGAATGCTGGAACCAGGCTGAGTGCAGCAGAGTTTGAAGCATTGACTATGCAATAGGCTGCAGTTCATGTTGAAAGAAGCACATTGGGAGGGGAAACAAATTTTTGTTTTCAAAAATTACTAAAAAACATTTGAATTTGACCCACAGGAGTTTATCACAATTGAGAAATTACCCATAGGGGTAAGTAAATATTTTTCAGATGGGTTTGAGATTTGGGGTTTGAGACAAGAAACATTTCTGCCCCATCTAGGGAATGGGATAATATCTCATGCTTGAAAATATATCATCTATTGTAATCCCAGCACCTGGCAGGATTATGTGTTGAAGACCAGCCTGAGTCTAATAGTGAAACTCTGCCTCAGAAGAAAAGGAAAAGAAGTTAATGGAGGGAGAAGAGGAACACTATTGAGAGTTAGCCATTACAGGAAGGCAAGAAATGTGCTTTATTCTTAGTCTGCTGCTAGATTTGAAGACAGTGTTAATACTAAATACCCTGTACACTATAGGTTAAAAATAAGACATTTACAGACTTATTTAGGAACTTGAATGTTTATAATATTGTTTCTATGGAGACTGTTCTAAATCTAAGCAACTTAACTAAAGTGAACTTTTGGAAAATAAAAGATATTCATGCTATCACACTTTAAATGAGTAGAAGTTTTTGGTTTTTTGCTAATATTAAGGTAAATGTTAAAGGAAGAGATGGCCGTGGATTAGCAGAGAGGAGCGGCAGGAAGAGGGTGTACTGCCTTAGAATCTGTCTATACATTCAGTCTTACAACCACACAAACACTTCAGTTCTTTACTAATCTTAAAAAAATAAGTTTAAAATATTAGTACATTTTTTAAATGAAAGGGAACTGTAGTCATTACTTACAGCTTCTTTGGAGATAATTTTTACCATTATTATGGTCTAATCTTATAGATCTTCACAAATATCAAAAAATTTAAGGATTTTTTTTCTCTAAGGATTTGTTCTTTGTGGCTTTTTGTGACCAAATATGGCCAAATGCTGAAACGCATTCAGTACAGCAAGTACTTTACTTATCACATTTTACCCTTCCCACCACTGAATTGTTAGTCTTAACGTGAATGAAAGCCAGCACTTTCACTTTGGTTGTGTGTCTTGTTTGGTTCCTGTTCTTTATCTTCATGCCCTAGGTTCTTACACATACCTTTGCCAATTACTTGTGTTCTAGCAGTTTGTGTCTCTTGCCACAGGACAGATTCATTCTAAATAGCCTTTTACAGCCATCCATGTGCCCTGAGGTCATGTTAACTTCTCCATTGTGACATGCGTCACTGAGATCCTTTCCATAGGCTTTCTGTTTTGGTGGTAGACTGTTTCTCATATAGCAACAGAGATTCTGTTGTATATAAAATAACTATAGTTTACAGTTTCAACATCATTCCAAGAAGAGAAAGAACTTAACATGTACGTATAATTTGATTTTCAAGAGTTGCAGAAAATATTTTTTACATTTGTGATTTCCCTGTATATTTTTTCCTATTCTAATACTGCTCTCATTGATTGACTTACCTTTTAGTTAGGAACTTCTGTTACATTTGTATGAATTGTTAGGTATAGTAAAATTTACCTGTTTCAGTATAAACTTAATGTGAGCATTATGTGTATTTTGTGGTGCTGAGTGTTAAACATGCATCCCAGATAGGGACTCTGCTGCTGAGCTACATTGCTAGAACCAAGAGTTTCAGTGAACACATACAGTGTGTGACCACATTTAAATTAAAACAAGTTCCTTTATAGTCAGCTTCTCTTTCCACCCTCCTCTGACACCCACTGACCTTGTGGCTTTTGTGGTTTTGTCACATACTATTTTACATTATTTATTTATTTACTTACTTTCAGGTGGGTTTTATTATGCAAGTTAGGCTTGCCTGGAACTTGCAGTGATCCTCCTGCCTCAGCCTCCCAGGTTCTGGGGTTGCTGGCATGTACTATCATGCCTGGCCTGTACATTTCTGTTTATTACTGAACAGTATTCCATTATTTGTGTCTGTGCCTCAGTTTAGTCTCCCTTCTCCATTTAGTGTTTGGTTTATTTACTCTTTTTGGAAATTATCAATGAAGTTGCTATATATATTTACTTAAAAGTTTATATTTTTCTTGAGTAGAATCACCTGGTGGTAGAGTGTGTGTTTAACCTAATAAGTAACTGGCAGGATTTTCCAAAATGATTATACCATTTTGCATTCCTACCAATGATGAGTGAGTCCATGTTATTCTGTATCCTTGCCAGTACTTGTTTTGTTAGGGTTTTTTTCCATACCAGGGATGTAACACTGGACCTTATGTTTGCCAGGCAGGTACTTAAGGTACTTAGCTATAAGAGTTTGTTGTTGTTCAGCCATTTTATAGGTGTATAGTGGTATCTTATGGTTCTAATTTGTATTTCCTCGTGGTTGGTGATGTTAAACAAATTATCATGTAGAGGGTTGTTTTTTTTTTTGCCATCTTTGATGAACTGTGTGTGCAAACCTCTCCATTTTTTGCATTGCTGCAGATTACACTCAGGCTTGCACATGCTTTTATAGTCAGGGTTTGCAAGGGAAACAATTTAATAAAGGGCACATACTTTATAGGATTATTTTATTTTATTTTTTAAACTTTATAATAGTCACACAGAGTCAAATAAAAAAGTGCAAGAAATTTGTCCACAAACTAGAAACCCATAGAATCTGGCTGAGGGCCTGTATCCTACAGCATTGTCTTGCATGAGTTCAGCTAAAGACCTAGAGCCCATGAAAATGACCCTGATGAGTCCAACTGGAGGCCCAGAGCCCATGACAGTGTGTTATGCAAGTCTGTTTTACAGATCTGCCCTGTAAAGGCCCAAAGGTCAGCAATGGAAGCTAGGAAGTCTGTGCCAGTGTAGTGAAGGATCTGAGCTAGTGGGCTAAGGGATCTGCACTGGAACCAGGAAGCAACACTCAAAGTTACCACAATCATCCTCAAAGACAAGGTCCTGAACTCCTCTGATAATAACATCCAATATCAGGAAAGCAGTTGTGTCAAGTTTCTTCAAGAAATTGAACAGCACACTATCTTCCCCTCTGGTGCCAGAAAGAGGTACTCAGAATAAGGACCAGAGCTATACCAAAGTGAACTGTAGCCACTCTCAGTGACAACAAGGTCCTGATCTCCTCTGAGAAGAGAACAGCTGAGTTTTTCTCAGGAGAGCCAGCATGCAATCTCCTCCAGGAGAACAAACAAGCCCGTCTGTCGCCTTCCTTTCCAGTTTTCCTTTTTATCTTGTTGGCAACAATCCTCATGCGGGCCTTCTGCAACCAGCATAAGCTGGGCATTACAAGTTGACCACCAGTTGTCTGTCTATCACACATGCATGCTAAGCAGGCATGCCTCAATCTATTTTTCTAACTTTTGATTGGATTAGTGTCTAATTATTATAAAAGTATTTTAAATATATTTATTTCTTATAAAAGTCCTTTATGAGACAAATGTTTTATCCTTATCGTTTCATCCCTTTGACAATATCTTTTGATAAGTACATTGTTTGAAGACTCTTTTATGTGTTTAGTACAGGGTCTACAGAGTCTCACTGCACAGATTGGACTCATAGTGGTCCTCCTGTTTTCAGCCTCTCAAGTGCTGGGATTAAAAGTGTATGACACTACACCCAGTCTCAGTTGCTGTCTTAGTGTGCCCCAGGGTGGAGCTGATACAGCCCAGGAAGGGTCAAACACTAGTCCCTGCAACTGCCAAAGCAGGTGATTTAGTCCGCTGAGCTCTCTGGCCAGCCCTAAGATTTAAGTCCAGCTGATCCCTTTTTCAGTTCCAGGTCATGCTTTTTCATGTAATAAAAAAAAGTCTTTGTTTAACTAAATACAGTATCACAGGGCAGCCGAGATAACCTAGCAGATTAAGCATCTGCTTAGGCAAGCAGGGGCTAGGGTTCAACTCTGTACCACATGCTGTGCTGGCCCTGTCCTCAGGTGTGCTGAGCACACTGAGAATGGACATAGTGGCACATACTGTACCCGTAATCCCAGTGCTGGGATGGCTAAAAACACGAGGATTGCAAAGATCTGAGCTGCATAGTGAGACCCTGTACCAAACACATAAAAAAAAATCACAGAAATTTTATACCTTTGATTTTAGAAGTTTTAAGCTCTGTGATCCATTTAACTTTGAATATAGTGCAACATATAAATCATATATGTGGTTCATTTTGTTTGCATGCATGAATTTTTTTTTAAACATTGTCCTTTCTCCTTTGGTTTGTTTGGACCTTCATGTAAAGTTTTCCTCTCTGTACCACCCCACCCCCTGTTCTGTCATGTCATTCTCCTTTATAGCATGTATGCATTTTGTTTTCGTTTTTAACTGCCTCTCCTCCCTCCAGGATAAACCCCTTGAGGTGGGGCTCCGTATGTTTCTGGATTTCTTTCACCCCTTTTGGCTATTTGTTCATGGCTCCTAGGGCTGCTTCTTCTTAGTTTTCTAGTATTTAAAAGTTGGAGTCCCCCATGACTCAAATTCTGTGGTTCCTGACCTTTATACTTTGACTTCCTGGGTGATTTCATCCAAGGTGCTCGGTGTTGGCCATATATCAGTGATTTCAAATTTTCTACTCCCAATCCAGATATGTCCATGCTCTTGACTTTATCTGCTAGCTACTTAGTTTCTTCACTTTGATGTCAATAGCCGTCTTCATTGTAACTTGTTTCAAAGTGAATGCCTTATTTTCTCTAATGATCCTCCCATCTTTCCAATTCCAGTGAATAAAAGCTCTGTCTTACCCATTCCTTATGCCAAAAACTTTGGAACTATTTTCCATATCTTCTCTCACATCCCACATTGAACCTTCACCAAGTCCTGTTGCTTCAAGCTTTGGTATTAATTCACAATTTGATAACAATTTGAATTTGATGACACTTTACTTTTCCCATGACTAACCAACTTCCATGATCTCTTGGGATTAATGAGATGGCCTCTTAACTGATACTTTCTTTGGTTATCATTTTTTAAATCTACTACAAACATAGTTTGTAGTGGACCTTTAAAAATAGTTCGTGTCCCTCTTACACTAAAAATATTTCATAGATAATTCCTTAAAAGAAACCATAATGCCTTATTTGATCTGAACTCTTCTTGACCACTCTTTCTCCCTCCTACCGCCCACATGTCCCTGCTGCCCTGGTCTCCTTACTGCTTCTCACATTCATCAGGCCCACATCACCTTTGGTTCTCTGCCATGTTCTTTCTCTCTGCCCAGAATGCTCTCCCTTAAGTCTGTCCTCCCAACTTTTTCTGCTCCTTTGACCCCTGCAGCTTTTTGCTCACCTGTCACCTTCCATAGAGGCCTTCTTAAGCTCCTTACTCAGACTGTCGCCTGTCTCCTTACCCAAGCTAGCTGCATACTTTACCTCCTTTTCCTACATTATTTTTCTTTATTGCATTTATCATTCTCTTCCATAGCATATACTTTACTTTGTCTTTAAGCTTCTATCCCCTAATGTAGTAGAAACTCCATAAGACCATGCCATAATTTTTAAACTCAGTATAGTAGTTCCTCTCTCTCTAGGTTTTGGTTACCCATAGTCTAAAACATTAAAGGGAAAAATTCAAGAAATAAAAAAAATGTTATAAATTGCAGACCATCCTGAATAGCTTATGAAATCTAGTGCTATCTTGTCCTGCCCAAGACAGGAATCATTTATCCAGTATCCTGATGTATATTTATGCACCTGTTAGGCATGTAGTAGATCTGATTGACTGGCAAGGTGCTTGTATTCTAGTAACCCTTCTTTTACTCAGTCATTGCCCTAAAGTACAAGATTAATGATGCTGGCAATTCAGATGTATCAAAAAAAAAAAAACTATAAACTTCCTTTTGGTGAAAAGGTAAGCGTTCTAGACTAAATATGGGAAGAATTCATATGCTGAGGTTGCAAATATCCATGATAAAAACAAATCTGTGAAATTGTGAAGAAGGAACAATAATTGTGAGTTTGGGTGTTATACTTATGCTACAAAAGTTAAGCCATAGTGCATGGTAAGTGCTTAGTTAAGATAAAAAAAGGCATTGTTATAGAAGGTTCAGAACTTTCCATGCATGGTTAACTCATCCTCTGTGGGTCTTGGGACACCCCAAAGGAGGACTACTTTATTTCCAAAACCCCATCAAACTCAGGCTGACTCAGCCCCTATTTTCTTTCCTGTCTCACAATAGCATCTGTTCTGTGACCTTAGTTTACATGAAGTCACTCCAAGGATCAGGGGACGCAGCAGCCTCCTGTGCCCTCTGTAGCCTCATTTCTGCTGTTGTTGCAATCCACAGAAGCATCCTCAGGTTTACATAATAGAGAGTGCATTACGACATTGCAGCCATATACCATTCGCATCATCTGCACATTCTGGTTCTGCTACCTTCTACTAAGAACCTTCCTCTTCTTCAGCTCAGCCTTTCCTTCTCAGTGCCTTCTTTGAGAGTTCCTTGTACTGAGTTGTCTCATCCACTTTTTATTGTTTGCACATAGGTGGTCTGTAAGAATGTTGACTTACTTAGTACCTGGGTTCTATTGTTCTGTCCTTAAAATGTGAAGCTGACTACTATGTTCATTTAGAGTAAATGAAAAGGCGGGGGTTGATTTGATGTCCCACAGACCTATCACAATTCTTTTTCTTCATATTTGTCACTTTTAAGTCTTTATGAGTAGATGTTTCTTCTGCTTTCTTTTTCCTCCAGCTCCTCTTCCATATGCTTTTCCTGGGCTTAGTAAATGACTCCATATATATAGTTGGCTTTTCTGTCATCTTGCATGTTTGGAGAATGCACCTTCTCCCCAGAATCAGTCATTTACTTTTTAGTTCCATAAACCTGGAGATTTGGTTCCACAAAATCTTCCCACATCTACATGCTACAGTTTTCTTGTGCATTTCTTTAATCCACCCTGCATGGGAGTGCAGTTTGTATTGCTCCTTCGTTGTTTTTTCTATTTTTTCCTTTTGACTGACTCAGCCTACCCTGGGGCAGGGATGGTGTGACTTGTGTTGCTGAGGATCAAACTGTAGTCCCCTGCACCTGCCTACACTTGCCTAAGCACCCACGTTAGACCACTGAGCTATTTCGCCAGCCCAGACACCTTCATTCTTCACCATGCCACATATCTGTGTTGTTTCCTGCTCAGAGGTATAATCTTAGGGTCTAGTTAGTGTCACAAAAAAATACTTTTCTAAGGGCTCTGTCCAGAGCCCTGCCCTAGGTGCACTGGGTGGGAGAGCAGGACCTCCCACACTCAGTGTCGCTTCCTGACAGAGCACCCTGTTGCTGGTACCTGCACATGTGTGTCTCCTGAAAGTGTTGTGCCACTTGTGGTTCCTGAGGCTCTGTTAATGCACTTGTCAACCACAGGACTGCAATGGCAGTTAAGCTTTCTGTAATTACTGGGAAGAAAGTGGCTTTAAGTTTTTTCATTAAGTAATGCCACACAATTAGATTTTTCAAGATATAGTGTGATAGGCATTTGGGATGGAAAGCAAAATCTGCTTAGAAAAAATAAGATAGGTTTTATATGAATTCATCATTAATGACTTGAACACTGAGTATGGGGTCTTTTGCTGTCCCTCCCAGTGTACCTGTTGTACAGCTCTGGCCAAAGCTCCTAACTAAATATTTTCTGTGGTCCTAAAACACTATGTGGAACCCTGATTTACTCACTCTGCTGCTCATGTATTGTCCTAATCTATTCCCTGTAGCCTCATTCATACCTTTGCAACTTGATAGTAATTAATCCATTTTTCCCCACCAAATTAAATTCTTGTAGTCATTGTTCTTTCCCCAGATACAGAATTCCCCTTCCCTTCTAGTTTTCAGAGATTTTATTTTTCCTACCACACATGCCTCTTTTTTTCAGGATTCTTCTGAGATTTTTAGCACTCTAGCTAGCATAGCACCCACTCCAGAATTAGGAGGTTATTGACCCCCTACAGGAATTAATCTTAATTTATTAGAAGTGCCACTATTAAATGCATGTATACTACTAGCCTCAGGCATTTCAATTACTTGAGCTCACCATAGTCTTATAGAAGGTAACCAAAAACCAAACACCAAGCCCTTGGGCTGGGGAGATGGCTCAGTGGGATAAGTGCTTCCCTGGCAAGCACAAGGGCCTGAGTTCAATCCCCGGTTCCACAAAAAAAAAAAAAAAAAAAAGACCAAGCCCTTGTAATTACTATTGTCCTAGGTGCCCACTTTATATTACTTCAAATCTCAGAATATTTTAAAGCTTCATTTACCATTTCTGACATTCCTATATAAACAAAAGGTTCTTTTTTTCCTGAGTAATATGTTACAATATGTGAAATTATTCCAAACCCTAACAAAATTAGAATATAAACTTCAGGATGACTGAAAAATCAGAATAGATATTGATAAAGAATCAGATTTCCTCCTCCAGCAGGTCAAAAAAATGATGTAATGTAGTACAAGAAGGAACATACGAAGGTGACCATACACCATGCAAAAAGCCTCTGCTAAGGAACAGTCTCATTCATTATCTCAGAAGTACTCTTTTTTTCCTGAATTCAGTGTTATCACTTACTTTGGAAACTGCCCTTGCCCTGAGCAACCTCCTCCAAATATCTGTATCTATCAGTGTTAGTTTCCAGTGGTTCTCACTTCTTTTCTGTCCTATATAGAAGAGATTTATGACCCACTGCTTCTGTGCCATATGGTAACAGGGCGTACAAGGTGTTGTGATTTGTGTCATTGTCCCCCCAAAAGTCAATGCAGTCATGCGATGGCTTCTGGAGTTTGTGATTGATTCTTGATTCTGTGCTGGGATTGCACGTATGAGTGCTACACCCTGTCCCTGGTGTGGGTAATTTGCATTAAAATGTCAAGAGGAAAGAGAGGCTGGCTACTGCTTGACCTGCTGCCACTCCCTTTGCTCTTCACTTTTTGCTGCCACTATGAATGGTTGTTCTTTGCTATGTGCCACTCGGCCTTGGAGCTGGCTAAATTATAAACTAAAACCCCCACTGTGGTCCCCTTCAATGAATGTGAGCTAAATTAACCTTTCCTTCCTTCAGTTTAAGCGTCAGATGTTTGTCCCAGTAACAACAACAACAAAAATAACTAAGACAATTTGGTACCGGGAATGTGACCATGTGGGTTACAAGCCTTTGAAAATGGTTTATAAAAAGATTTTTTAAAAAAGGTTAGGAGATGTCACTTACAAGAGAAGAGCTGACACACCTTCAGCTATTCTGTATGGGAGATTCTGTCAGAGCTTAGAAGGCCAAAATGCTGATAGAAATCCTGCCTGCAAAGACCAGGCTGGAGAGGTTTCTGCTGTGAAGGACTACATTGGTTGATGGACTCCAGATGATACATGTTTTGGTTTGGCAAACAGTTTGACTTTGTTTGGCAATACATTTTGATGACGTCCAGAGATTTTGCCTGAGTCTGGGATAAAGCATGGAAGACTGATTAATTTGGCAAAATATTTCAAAGCAATCAAATATTGAGGCAGTGGCATGGCTATTGTTGGGGGCTTTTAATCACATTTATATCAAAAATCGAGAGCAAAGAACCCAGCAAGGTATTTTTAAATGATGTGAGTTTGACCAGAAAGGGAGTTCCAATAAAGCTGTAAAATGCAAAGATAGAGCTGAAAAGGATCTC